>JACCGJ010002067.1:19818-47553 GCA_013407085.1 Atriophallophorus winterbourni
ATCGTAAAAACATACAAAAATACCAGCAGATTTAAACAGTTAGTTGTCAATAAAATAAATTCAATGTACATCTTACACCACACCCCGAAATCCGCGCCGGATTTCTCAAAGGCTGACAACGTACATGCTCTGGTATCTTACCCTATATCTTTACCCATCGATGATTATATCATAATTGCAATCAGTCGTTATTATCTAGAAGCAAATTGAGATAATGTCACAATGCACAAGACGTTCTCCATGCCTCACACACGTGACAAAATTCACCGGCCTTTTCAGCCAGATTGGTTAGAAGCCAGACGTTTTCCATGCCTTACCACAACCAATCTAGCTGGCCTGGTCCCTTTACGTGACAAAACCAGTTTCGGTAACAGCATTCAGGTTCGATGATATCGTTGTATTTTCTTCCGGTACAGTCAAATCGGTCCAGAAGAATGTTTGATCTAATTCGAAATGAATTTCTTCCGTGAGTACGGCAGTAAGTGATACTACCAGCTTAGCGGCTACTAATTCCAGACACGAAGTAGTAGCAGGCTTGACTAGAGCAACGCGCGACTTCGAGTAGAGTAGGCAACAATATGAGAGATCCGACTTAGGACTAAATCGAATGTAAATCGCGGCTTCATACCTAAGTTCCAACGCATCACATAATGCATGTAACTGAGGCCGAACTACGTGAGCACCTTTACGCTTCATAGATCGAGGAATTCTTAGTGATTGCGGTTCTCGAACATTGGACACCCAGATCTTCAAAACTCGCACATCTGTCAAACATAGTTCAGCCTTCTTTATTTCTTCCCTCGTTAGCTGTTTATCACATGAGGCACTATCGTGTACAACTCTTAACTTACCAGGTTTCTTAGGGTTAATAACTGCAGGGTAAGGAAGATTACATCGACGTCGGACGTTTGTCGACAATTGATGATCCGGAACAGGAGCTGCATATCCACAGATAAAATTGTGTTTCACCACGCTTGCATATTTATGGAGTAACTCAGGATTTCGCAGAAACCTAGAACGCAGACTCTGTAAACGCGACTTTGCTTGTTTACGGTTGCGCCAGATTCTATGGAAATCTCATTTCCAAAGTAAACACACTTCAAAATGGCCATCTTTCTGTTTAGTCCGACGATACGCTTGTAACACATCCGCTCCAATAAGCAGGCCAACTGCGGTATCGTGACTGTCATTTGAAACAAGATCCTTCAAATGATTAGGTGAAGTGAGGCAGTCCTTCTTCGTCAAATGCTCAATCATTTCAGAAAGTTGCATAGACTCATCCATCATAGACAGTTCAAATCTTAGTCGTGCAAACCGAGTAGCATTCGCAGCTATCAACAGTTCTAACTCAATCTCTTGACGCCTCTGTTTTTCCGCTAATTGTGCTAACACAAACTGCGCCCTAAGATTATGAGAGCTAGAACTAACTACCGAACCAGAGCATGACATGTTGTCAACCAATGAAGAAACACCGACTTTACCGTCAAACAGGTCCTTTTCATTGTTTCTTGGATGGATCTTTGACCACTTGTTCTCCATTTTTTCCCAATGTTACAAACGAAGCAAATTGAGTACTGCCAATTTGAATACTGTCCCAATGTTCCAAACGAAGCTAATTGAGTACTGTAACCGCCAAAACGGTCCGGGGAAATTCGAGTTCAACGTCAAAGATTTCAGTCACGATATAAACACCAATGTGTCTATCCAACGGTTGAGTTACGCGTCCAAACCCACCAATATATTGACAAGACAATACGTGTGATGAGTACGGTACTATTGAAGCAAAATAATTATACAATAAAAATAGCAAACCTTAATTATTCCGCTTCGTACTGAATCCAAAAACAAGAATATTCAACAGCAACAATGATCACAAATGATCGCAACTTCAAATAGCGCGCGAACGGCCAAATAAAGATACAAAAAATAAGCTCAAGAACGAATAAATTCAAGTAGTTCGGTAAAACAAAAATGGTAAAAACATACAAAAATACCAGCAGATTTAAACAGTTAGTTGTCAATAAAATAAATTCAATGTACATCTTACAGTGTGGAACAAATAACTTTTAACCATAAGATCTGCTACCACGTGCTTCCTGCCGATGAGACAGTTGGTTAAGTGGGTGAACAGCAGGATCAAATCACCCCTGACACGACGATACGAAAAGTTAAACAGGTTCAGAGTTGCGATCCTCTCCTTGTGTGACCTGTTGTATAGTCAGGTAACTAGTTTTGTATCGCGGTGGTATACGCATTGCAGTAAGATCCTGTCCTTTTCGTAACCATGGGATCATGTTTGAAAAGCGTACTCCATTTTTACCCCGCTATATGTGCTAGCTATCCGTGGGAGTATCTGCTTTTGTGTGACTACCGAAGATACTTCTGAAAAACGCTAAGCTTTGGCAGGACTTTTATTATACTACAAAACACTGCCGTTAATACTTCACGTTACTGCTAATCCACACACCCAGGTCCATCTCTTCCATAACCCAAAGTTGCTGAGATCCCAAAGAGTATGTGAATTCGAAGGATTTACAGACGTTTAACATTTTACATTAATGGATGTTGAAGGGAAGGCAGTTTCGTAAGGACCACGTATGAACTGCTTCGAGATCTTTTTATACAATTTGGCTATTTTCTATGGTGCGTAAGCTAGTCGAGACTTTGATGTCATCCACAAATATAATGATTTTAGGCGTACGATAGGCGTACGGTATATCGTTTGCGTACACTAGGAAGAGTATTGGCCCCAAGACTGAGCATTGAGTTATGCCACTCGTAACTGTTACTTGGCTGGATAGTGCCACATCAACTCTAGACCCAATGGCTCTACTAGTCAAGTAATCCTGTATCCAGGCCAATAATCTTACGCCCACTCCGAGCTGTTTCAATTTCTGTAGAATTATGCTGTGGTTAATCCCGTCAAAAGCTTTAGACCTTTCCAAGTGACAAGCGGGGATAAGCTATTCATTATCCACGTCTCAGATTCAGTAATCAAGAGTTATGAGATGTTTGGTAAGGCAGGTTTGTCTTGTCCTGAATCCGTACTGCGCGATGGAAAGAAGCTTATTTTGCTCCAAATGTTTGGTTAGTTCGTCAGCTACAAATCGCTAGAGAACTTTAGAGACCACTGGCAACAACGTGAACGGTCTGTAGTTAAACACATCGGATCGGTTTCGCCTTTGTATATCGGAGTGATTAATTCAATTTCCAGTCAGTAGAAATTCTGTGACAGGTTGAAAAGATCAGAGTGTGGTGAGAATAGAGCATAGTCGCATTGTCTTAAGAGGAAAGGAGTTGTTTCGTCAGCACCCGGCGACCTTTTTGTATCTAACCCGAATAGCCTTACCAAGGCACTATCGGGTTTCACAACGATTTCGTGTTTTATGTTAATTTGTGATCTGAATGCAGGCATAACTTAACATATGCGCTATTTAGAGTTGAACAGTCTAGAGTAAAATTGAGCGAGTTTGTTGGCGGCTTCGAGAGCAGTGGATGTAGTTTCAGTCGTAGTAAGTAAAGCGGAAATACATGGCTTTACCCTGGCCTTACTGCCGGTTATTGAAATGTTTTTACAACTTCAATGACTTCAAATTTGCCCTTGAGAAGACAACTTTTTGAATTGGGGTTTTTGCAGCTCTCCAGTTATTTCACTGTAAGTAAAACCAACGTGAAGACAGTCATCATTCCATTATATTATATTTCGGGATTATTATTATATTATTATTATTACTATTATAATATTATTATATTTGACATGATTAATGATTAATGTAGCAATATTAGTAAAATTTATTAGTATAAGATATATTAAAAAATGATAACTACACAAACACAGAATACGTTTAAAAATTGACAATAAATCACCAGAAAATCACGACACTTCATACCACACAAAAATATACAAGCATCTCTTACCCCAAGCGGGCGCGAGAACTCTTGTTGGGAAACCCAGTTCTAATGGGATGCAAAGAATTATCGTCCTTCAAATGTGTTTGGGGTCGAATTTATTTATATTTATATTTTATTTTTTATACTTTATTTTTTTATTTCTTCACGATTTCGCGCTTAGGCATTGATGAAAGCCAAAAATAAATTCATTATCAAAATGTCTTTTCAAATTAAACTTAATGCCTAATGTTATTCTGGTCTCGTTTCAAGAGAGTGAACTTTTGAAGTTTCCTCCATCCAAACTGTAGAAGCGAGGCTGATTCATAAAGCAAATACGTTGCCGATAAAGCTGAGCCTCGAGTTACTTAGGAAAAACATGCATTTGATAGCACAAACATTGTTGATAATTGGTTGATTGTATCAAACACCATTTCAAGCATCCTGTGGGATAATGGTGAAAAATTCAATTTTCAGAAATGGTTCGAGATATTAGAATTCGATCAGACCACAACGAACAATGCAATCTCCTCGGTTCCTGAGAAGTTTGAGCTCGGTTTCATTGAATTAAACAGCAAATATTTCGCCCACCGGAAACCTGGGCATTAGTTACCTTTCCAACGTGTGTTCTGGTAAATGAATTACATAAAACCCGCTGAATACTCATTAGAAGGGGTTACAATTTAATTAAATATAAGCTATATTGGTATTACGTGATTGTTATGAATGTACTGTTAACAGAATATTCAATCACAGAATCTACTTTCGAGTAACAGAGACAGTCATTTCTGACGCCAGCGGTGACCTAGGTTGCCGAGACGCGGAATTATTGATACATCTACCGAGATACGTAAAAAGATCTACAACAGCAAGCGCCTGATTGTCAAGTAATAAAGTGCTGTTCGATAAGTCGATGTTATGCCTCAGAACACTTTTCTTGACTAGTGCAAAACGCATTCCAAATGCGGACACTATACTAGCTAGCTTTTCTGCTACGACTCGAAGAGCAGCGCTATATAATCAGCATAGTTCAAGTCGAAAATCTTGCCATCCGGAATTATGTGAACTCTCAAAGCTGGGGCTGCTTCACTGCATAATTTCATGATGTCATCAATTACAAAATTGAACAGAAAAGGCGAAATCTCACACGCTTTTCGAACGGTGGAGAATTTTGCAGAAAAGTCGTTGTTATCCCAAACGCATCTGGATGTTTGAGAATAAAGTGCAAGCAGTAGATTGACATACTTTTGCGGAACGCCTTCGGACAGTAAGGTGTTTTTAACAGTAAGGTCTTACCATAGCATAGTAAATATTCGTTCATAGAAAAGAAATAACACAATAATGTAACGTCACGTATATTGCAGTTACATTCTTACCCTGAGTTCATACGCAGGTGTAGTCAAATCGTTATGCACGAAATACGTATCCAAATTTCGAATGAATATTTAGACGCTGAGAGCCGTAACAATAATTTAAGGGAGTGCATTCTATCGGAAACAGTGTTGCTGAGTGGCTGCTTGTATGTTGTGACTCACAGTATTCTAATACATGTTTCAAAGAATTATGTAGAGTAATCAATATTTTGTATGCAATGTAGCATATAAATCCGAAGGCATTTTTGAAGGGTGCGAAGAGGCTCAGCTCAGCTCATCGTACGTTAGTTTTTGGAAAATACTTAGAGGTTTGGTTGCACGATGATATATTACATCAAGCAGTGGTAGATTCTTTTTTAACCAGGGAGCCAAAGCTTGTGATGCATAATCCATGATTGTAATTATTTATGTTTTCATTATTGTGGGCAATTTTTCATCCTAAAATTTTGAAACTTCGTCACAGCATATAAAGAAACCCCAAAACACGCTTGTAGATGACATCACAATGCACGCTGTTCTTTAGGCTGCCGTATATTCAGAGTTCAAGATCTCTTTCCGACTCGATGCGGTTCACAATTATCTGCCCAAAGTGATATTGCTAATGGAATAGCTTACGTCTTTTCAGCACCGTCGCATTTTTGAAAATTGAACGGTAGCTTATTTTTTACCAACTATTCACGGAGAGCATCACTTTTCAGCTGTGCACCGTCCACAGGAGAAATTTTATCTGCGCCCGAATTTCAATATTCTCACCTTATATGAAAGCGTCTGTATGTCTTTGATTATATTTCTCGATTCGTTCGTCTTGTGACAGATAGCATGGATTTTACCCGAGCAGGCATGGCATGTCACAACATGTGTCTTCGCAGTTAGCTCTATCGTACAGCTTTAGCACTTTAGTCGTACGGCTTTCTGAATCTCTCCTATTTAAATGAGCGAGACGATGCTTCGTGTTGATAATGCAATATCGATTGCTGGTTTTGAATGGTATGAATTTTAATGCGTTGACAATTTAGGGTCAAATTTGAGTAGCAAGACCGAAAATATTGAATCCTGGCTTCGAGTAAAAACATTTGGCATGATCTCCAGTTATAATTCGTTTTACTCAAAACGTTTTCTGTGACAAACAATTCGACGCTATTTCATTGCGAACTGGACGCTTAAAGTTGTGCATATATATCATACCGTATGAACAAACCATCATACAACGAAACTCGTAAAGAGTTTACAGAAAATAACGTATGATGAACGCATGCAACGCTCGAGCCTCTACACCCTACTTCAAAAAAGCATTCGAACTAATGTGATACTCAAATAGAAAATATTACACACTCCTAGTCACCCGTTGAAGCATTCATTTAAACAAGGGTCGCTACATACATGCAGCAAATTAGCGACATTATAAACTCCTTATTCCGGCCTGGATTGTCATCTTTGGATTCTGCTCTTTATAATTCTTGTTTAAGTCTTCCAACATGAAGACATTCATTCGAAATTTGAACATATTTCTGCAAATCCATGTATTGACACAAGGTGAGTATTCCAATTAACTATACGCGACTACACGTGATTACAAACCATTGCGTTTTCATGAACATCAATTTAGTATGCGATGGTAATTGTTATGCCAATTTCTCTTCGTCACCATTAATTCTTGAATGTTGAATCTTAAAGTCATACAATTGTATAGGCAAAAAACTTTGATCTTTCAAATGCAATCGGAAGTTCTTCACCCATGGTTGTCTCCAAATTATTCAGGATTTGAAATGAATATTGAGTACACTTGTACGAATCATTTTTAGTATAATTATCGTGAAAATTCAATGAATGGATGGTTGGTCTAACATGCAGAGCAACGCTATAATATCGCTGTCCAAAATTCAACGTCAAAACTGCTTGGGTATAGAAAATTGCAAATGTATAGCAACGCGAAAATCAATTTTACGAAGCATTCTCTTTATACGCGTAACGGATCCTCTCGAAACGCTCTCACTTTGAGTTGCAACAATCAGCGCTGCAGTGATTAGAAGGTTGCTTGAATTTAACGGTGGAAGATACGTTTTCGGTTATTGATGAATAGCTCATTTGAATGTTCACAGTTTCAATTTCAAAATGTCTTGCCAAATTTGATACTGACGAGGGAAAGTGCAGTAAACAATAGCGCAAAATGTCCCACGTATATTCCGGGTGTCTGATTTTTTACCGTGGGAAGATATGAGTTAACACGCCTCGCACAATCGCGACCTCAATTGAGACAATTTCAACAGTTCGAAAATTATTCAGCTACTTTCTGCTGTCGTGATTTATAAGATGATAGATCGCAACGCTGTCAAGACAGACAAAGTGGAGTTCTTTGAAGGGTTGAACACAAAATTAAAAAAAGCGAAATAATTCAAATTATAATGGTCAGTCACTTGGTGGCTGTGTAGACTTATTATACCCCAAAATCAAACGTATATCAATGAAAGTATATTAAAATAATTATCAAATGCTCAAGGATTCAAGGATTCAAAGATTCAAGGATTTATGGTTAAAAAGTTAATAATTTACAACACCACAGGATTACGGTATGAATGAAAACATGAAAAATACAATAGTATAAAAGTAATAGTGAATATCATATGCGAGGCTCACAAATGTTGCATATGTAAGTCCAATTTCGCTTTAAACGCCGCCAGGCAAGAAACATAACAATGTGAACCTAACATTTGTTCAGTAGTTTCAATAGTAGTTCAATGTGTTGAAGTTTCTGAATAGCAAGAGCTTAAGGAGAACAAACATAGGACGGTAAAAAGTAAAATTTGAGCACACGTTGAGAACTTAGATTACACAGTATTTACAGACTCAAGATGCGACCGAATAAATAACAAATAGTCCAATATTATGTGTTGTTCACATCCCCTATACATACACGACACAACCGACGTTTGGCTTTTTACCGTCATCAGGTGGAGAGAGTATGATCAGTGCGCCTTGAAAAAGTGGATAAGTGGTAAAAATGTTTTAAAATTTAATCGCGATTGATTCCTTTAGTCTTATGTGTAGTTGTAAAAGTAGTATAAAGTATATATAAAAGTAGTGAGGGATTGTTATTTGAAACAAAAGTTTGTAACCAAGCACAAATTATTGACAGGGACGAAATCACCGAGGTCGAACACGGTTAAAAATGTCTCATCATGAATATTTGCTCGAAGTTATCGATGCAGTTATTTGGGAAAGAATGATGAACTATACGATATTAAATATCGACGCTAACAGAATTCCACTACTGTAAAAATCATAGCAAAACAATATAATAGGACTACAATATTATTTATACACTAACTACTTTGGGTTCAGATCGTTCTGATCCAGATAGAGACGCAGGATCAGGATCCCCATGCTCTTGAAATAGTGAAATAATGGTAAACAAGTTGCGCTTTGCATGACACTGTCGGATAAGGCTGGTACGATCAACCTGTTCAATCGCGTGTGCCCAAACATCTGTTACTAAGGTTAAAACCCATGATTATGATCAAAAATGCTCATTTGCACACCTTCCCAGCACCAACACCCCACGACCGGTTGTGTGCTCTCTGCACTCATCGGCAAGGCAATGTATGATCAGGATCCTTGAGAACGTTTAACAAACTGTGACCTAATCAAGCCCCCTGGTTAGATTTGCAGTCACATTTTATGTTGGACAAGGCCAGCAGCACTTATTATACATGAGTTTTGTAACGTTATCCTATTCAATTCCTTCAGTGGTATGTTTAGATTCCTTCAAATCAGTTCGACCAAACATATCTTCGCTCTAGGTTGCCTGAATGCTTTTCATTCTTATTCTAATGGATGTGAAATATTGGACCGGTGCTTGTTTGTGATTGCTTTAACACAAAGCAGCATCTGTGATTTCACCAACTTATCAGGGTTCTAGAATGTCGCAGTTAGTTTCCCACGATACCATGGGGAACTGTGTTAAACAAATCTCACAAAATATGCATCCAGGCGAAATTGTGCACTTGAAAATTATTATCTCATGATCAGTTTTGTGAGGCCGGAACGCACGATACACGGAATAACAAAAAAGCATGCAAATTTCTAGCAGATCGATATAAAACCATTTCTATTCACACGTTTTATTGATTTTTTGTCAATTCTAGTCTAGAAAAATAAACTCGTGCGTAATTACCGAGACTGTGTGATTGATTGTATTGAAGACTGGCGTATCTTCATGTTGATGAATAAAATATCATAGGAACAATTAGTTTCCTTTCGGAAGAATAAACGTTGGGGATTTTAAAAAATATTCAAGTTCCCGCTAGTCTCAATGAGAAATTTTTTAATCGGTTAAAATGAATGCAGTTATTTGATCATTTGCGAATTAGGAACAATTTGAATGTATCGTGATTTCAATATTTTTTCGTAGGTAAAATCCGAAAAAAACATGTTCAAATCATCCACTTATAGATTTATTTTCTACGAAAGATGATGGATTTCAACCAAGATTGCAATCGTTTGAATCATTTAATTAGAATTTAATAGAGTCTTCTGTCGTAATTCTTGAAATTGATCCGAACGTATTGACTTAAATTTCCCTCCAAATCGATTTTATCCCTTTTATTTTAAAAACACGTGATGGTTATTACGGTCAGACAAAAATGGAAATTTTTCGTAAATTTTTCGAAACATTGATGTATTGTGGTAAGTGAGGGGAATGTAAGCTGTCGACATTAATCTGAACATAAATTTTAAATTTGAGAGGATGTTCACCAATAAAATGAACGATTAAATTCCTTTTAGAATATGATTTTAAAATGATACGCGAAAATTCAATTGGTTTAATAAAAATATTAACTTGAAATCAAACAGCGTTTAGCAGACATTTGCAGGCATATTTCTCCTAAAAAGTATGATCCCACTCAGTCGACTTTCAGAGTTTGCTAACTAAGAGTGTGTGTGACCGTTTTCCCTTAATAGTTTTGTGTGGATCATCAGTGCAACTAAACACACACACACACACACACACACACACATATATATATATATATATAGATCGCGCTAAAAGTTTTAGCTGATAGAATTCACTCCGAATCTCAATGTGGCTTCCGCAGGGGATGATAAAACGTTGACAAGATCTTCTTCATGAGAAGACATCAAGAAAAGTGTCGGTAACATCGTTTCATTATACCTTTTTTTGAATATTTAACGAAGGAGATGCATGCAAATGTATTTTATATTTAACGAAGGCATTTTACTACGTGAGCAGGGAGGGTCTTTTCGATATGCTTGATCTGATAGGTAGCCCCCAAGACTGCTCAAACTCGATATTTCGTTCCACACAGCTATGAAGTGCTCAGTTCTGAACTGAAACCTTTGAAATTCCCCGAGGCGTTAAACAATGGTGTTTTCTAACTCCCACGCTGTTCTGCATTTTCTATGCTCTGCATTTGAAGCACGCCTTTAGGGCGAGAACAGAATGCATTTACCTACACACGCGAAGTGATGGCCAGATTTTCAACCTGAACCGGTTCAGAGCACAAACTAAAGCACGGAATGTGCTAATGCGTGACCTGCTGTTTGCCGATGAATCAGCCATTATTGCTCACTCCCAAGAACACCTCCAGTAGTTAATGGACTGTTTTTTCGTCGGCATGTAAAATGTTGGGCTAACAATCAATATGAAAAAGAACAAAGTCCTTGATCAAGGGATTTTATCGCCTCCAATCTTCACAGTTGGAAACTGTCAGCTTGAACCAGTACATCATTTCACATTTCTTGGTTTAACCATTGCGGATAACCTCTCGCTAGACACGGAGATTGATAAGCGGATTAGCAGAGCAGCTGCCATTTTGTCACGATTAAACTCTCATGTTTGGGATAACCGCAAGTTGAATGTGAAGACAAAGATAATGGTATACAGCGGGTGCGTACTAAAAGGTTTATTTTACTGCAATGAAATTTGGACCACACACGCAAGACACGAAAGGAAACTGACTGTTTTCCATCTACGAAACATCCGTTGTATCTTGAACATATCCTGTATGGACAAAGTGATTAATGCTGAAGTACTTTCAACAGCTGGTCTTCCTAGCTCTTGGCTGCTGAACGCAGATCACGCCACCGGTGTACAACTGACTCACTACAACCGATTTCTGACTATCATTGCAAGCACTGCGGGAGAGATTGTTCATCTCAAGTCGGACTGTTCAGTTATTCCAAAACCCGTGGAACAGGAAAAGAATCATTCGATTGTAATATACATCCATGGCCAACATCGACCGAAGGAGGCCGATATGAACAAAATATTTCTTACCGCTGATTAATGTAAAGCTAATTGCTTTTTCAACCTTCAGTCCAGAATTAGGACAACAACACTTTTGTTAGCAATAAGATGATTTGAATCATCAATGAGAAAATTTACGGAAAACTACATTTGTTTCAAAAAGATTTAAATGAGAAAATTTGATTTTCACACGCAACAATGCGAAGGATACCGATGAATCATTCACGAAAATTGCACCATGCGTTATAAAGTGACCTTAAATATTCATGCACACAAATAAATATGAACCGAAAGAGAATCGATAGTCAACGTCTCGTACGAATCAAAATTTTCATCACCATACAAGGTATTATGAGAATGAAAGTTTTATCAGAAACTTTGTCTTGACAAATAGGATTTACCGGAATATATTGGTCATAATTATTGCTACTTATTCACACTAATAATTTACAGAGTCAAGTGATTCGTTAGTGCTGTTCGAACTCATCAGGTATGGAAGGTAGGACCAGGATCCGCCTGCATATAAACAGGGTAAAATTGTAGACACAGTTTAACCTTGTAAGATATCGTTTGATTATGATGGCACTACTAACCTGTTCGATCAAAAAAGTCCACACACATGGGGACCAGATGAATATAGTGTATGAAAATGTAACTCAAATTACAGTCGTTTGACCATAATAAAATTTCTGTAAAACTCGACTTGCGTTGATCTATGTAAACTTTGCAAATATGTTCGCTCAGAGACATCAAATCCTGCTTCAAGGAATTTCTCGGGTTTTCTTTAATGGCTTTGAGCTCAGCAGAAGCAACTGTTACAAGTATCTTGGCAATACGTTATCACAAAATCTCAACTGGCCTTATCATGTTACAGCACAGTTATTGAGGGTTCGAAGGCTACCTATCTGTCCCATCTGATGTAGTTAGCCATTTTTGTTATTTGTTGCATTGTTCATCAGTTCCTCTATGCGTGTCCTATAATTTTTCTCTGTATAGTTGGAAAGGATTTCCTGATGTTCAAAAGACATATTAAGGTTATCGCAAAGAATGAGGTATGCCTCGAAAGAGTTTGTTCGAGATATGATCGTAGAACGACACTTCCGCGAATGTGGCAGATTCCGATAATGCATGAGGTCTTGCAAATCTTACTCATTTACGCGAACTTAATATCTCGTTCCTCATTCAAGAACTGAACAGTTCAGATATTCTTTCGCTCCTCACCTTTCCGGTTATTTGGTTGATCAATCGAAAGTTATTATCGATTTAAGGAGGTGACTGACTCTGTGAATTTCGACATCAATTGCTCACCCCATTTTTTACGTAACGCTTTCGGAAAAGTATTTTTTGTGTGGTTGAATTAATATTATCGCTAAAAATTCGTGTACACTAATAAAGTCATTTTCTTCGTCATCATCTTCTTCTTAATTCTAGATCTTGTAAGCTGTCATATAAATATTAAAAAACATTTTGCTACTACAATTACGCCATTCATTCTGTCTGCGATAATTGTTGGTGGTGGTTCGTAGCGCGACTGTCGTTGGTGTAAAATTGCCTTTTTGTCTGCCTTTTTGTGGGGCGTGCATGAAATTAATTTCTCCACACATGTCTTCCGCGTTTGCCGTTAAATGTTAACGCTATCTATGGGCCAAATACGTCATTCTTTCGTATCAACTAAAGCCAATTTTGGACGTGCAATTTTGAACGAATTACGAGATACCGGGAATTGTTGTGCAACTTTTGCCCCAAATCTTTTGGTTACGTCATTTGCTAATAAACTGGATCATATGTGGAAATTATCAATCTAAACGGACTTGATGTCTGGACTTGTTCGTCATTCTTTTAATTTTTTGATGAGCTTATTGTAACTGCTAAAAATTGGTTTACATGAATAAAACCAATTTCTTCTTCTTCTTCTTATCGATCCATCGTTACGTCGTGATTTATTTATTTTTGTTATTCCTGCAAACGATTTGAGGAGAATTATTGCACTGAGGAATTATTATGACTGGCTCATTTGTCCGTTCTGTATATTTACTATTAATTCTGCTTAGTCCTAACCACCACAGACCTCACCAAACGAGTAATAATTGTTTTTCCAGAGCATGTATTCTGTATTATATGCATATTATATGCAAATAAAAAAATTTCTCAAAAATTACTTCGTAAATGAGGGTGTAAAAGCACACAAACCGCATATATAAATTTGGTTACACTTGGAAAAACGTTTGCACTGTTAAATACATTATTCATCACTGAACCTGATCTCACGTCCTCTACCTGATGACTAACAAACCCCAGAAAAACCGGTAGTGGAGTGTAATTTCGGGGGATGTGAGCAACACATTACTTTGGTCATCCATAAGCGCCTTGAGTGCTTTGACCAAGAATCACTTTGTGTGATTCTGTGTTTGAACATCGTGGTTTGTTGTACGAACCCTGTGCAACAGTGACATTCAAGTATTACCTTGTTTACCATTATCCACTGCTTCAAGGCTCACTGAACCTAGTCTTACTGTTTCCACCTGATGGCAGCAAACAGCCAGAAACCGGTAGTGGAGTGTAAGTTCAGGGGATGTCAGCAACACATCACACCGTTCATCAGTTTACCATTTGACCAGTTGACAAGATGGATTCAAGTGAACCAATCAAATCAATGGAGATAACGTGTTTTAAGTGCAGTCATTATAATTACGCACCAAAATTCCTTTCTAATGGCTGGCGCTCATCATGGGGAGACAGTAGGATTAAGTGCTGTGCACAGCAAAATCAGAACTAATAGTAACCAACCACCAATTAATAAATCATTGAATTGTTTAAAGTTGACTTACAAATAAATTTGTTGACATTCGATAAGAGTAGTTGGTTGACATGAGATTAGAAAAATAGTCGGGACAGATACCCATATAATAGGATACCCAGTGATGCTATACAGAACCAATAATTAGTTTTGGAGTTGTGCTCGACGTTTAAATATTTATTTTGAAACTATTCCTGACTCGGACGCCAAAACGTTTTTCTTCGAAGGGCATTCCATGCCATGTTTTGTAATGGCTCACACATTCCGTAGTAAATTTTCTGCACTTCATTTGACTCGATCGCGCTTAAAACGTACATTTCGATACATTTTTTCTTTTCAGGTCATCAATCAACAATATCTCATGATATAACCATAAGATATCTAACAGCTTAAATGCTGTGAATGATTCTAATATATGAACAATTGTTTTAATGTGGTATTTGAAAAAATTCAAGCATAAGTTGAAAATATCGTGCTGGCCAAACTTCAGTTTGTTCTCATCACAACGTGACTTTAAAACGAAATTAGACGAATTTTTATTGCATTATTCGTTTCCAGAACACTTATATACTGTTTAATCTGAGTTCTTATATTGTTTATACACTTAAATTTCAATTTTTACCATCCTATGGTTGTTGTTAAGCTTGTTGCTTTTTTAGACCTTTAAAAACCTTGAACGTGTAATATAACGTAGCGTTTTTATTACACTCTTCTGGTTTTAAAAATAAGATTGACAATTCAAATCTTTCCATCCAATCTTACTTTTTATATGTCGATTCTCAACATTTATTTAAAAATGTGCGGATAAATTAATCGCCGAAAATTGGTACAAAGAAATAAAGGGGGTTACCAAAGTAGTGTGCTGCTCACATCCCCCGCACTTATAAATGGTTTTATTGTTATTATGCGAACATTTTTTAGTGTTACGGTCTTCACCTAGTGAATGATGCATCGGTTGATAAGCTTGCTGAAGTGCGGTCGCATTTTCTCGCTCTGACACTTTTGCTCACGTCTTCGCTGAATCTACTCGGATTTATACCATTCCAAGAATTTGGTGTTACTTTCGATTATAGCTATCGGCATTCGTACGCTTTGATCTTGTCAACCGATCTACAGCAAAGTTACCGTTTCGACGTAAATATCTGAGTTTGTTCACGCGCGCAAACGTTTTTCTGCTGCTTACTATCACACGGTGTTTGTTATCATTGCAAATTATAGAATCAAGCTGCTCAGTTTGATACGTGATTCAGTGTTGTATCTTGTGCGATTACCGAGTTATCGTGGATTATTCGCGAAATGACGAAATCACGAGTTCAAACGCAACTATATCGACCAGTCGACCAAACGGCTATCTCTCAACCGGGCGGCCCAATTCAGGCTACTAACATGTGTGACCGGGTCACAAGATCTAACACACAGTCAAAAATCGATCGATCAAGCTGTGACTGCGAGGATTGTTGTCTCGACAGATCTCATGGATACAAGTTAATTATCCCACACTCTAGATCAAATTGTTGAAGGTTCTTCTTTCCTATCCAAGTTTGTTATATATGGAACTATGTGTCCCCACATATCATTGGTGCATCAAGCCTGAACATATTCAAGGCTGAACTTGACGAGTATATTTGGACCAAATCCAACCTCGCACCTGAATGCATAAGATGATTTTCATTATTGACAAAACTACTTTGTTGTTTTTATGTATTCCCTATATTTTTAGGCTATGATTACTGTAAATTATTTCCTTTTTGGACAATTAAAATTACTTGAATTACTTTGAATCGGTCTCGGATAGGGTTTCCCAACCAGGGATACTCGCTTCCCTGTTTTTTGTCTTGTAATAAGTGTCGTCATTCTCTGATGATTTATTGTCCATTTTTCACAGTATTTTGTGTTCATGTATTGATCATTTCTCTAGACTCTCCATTAAACAATTCTAATACTTATATGTTTAATTTCTCGATATTTTTGCAGCTTACAATTATTAAATTATCAATTAACCATTAATCATGTCCCAGAAAGGAAATGGAGTTACGAATATTTTCAGGTTGTTTTTACTTACAGTGAAATAACTAGAGATCTTTAAAAACTATAAAATGTTTTCTTCTCAAGCGCAAATTTGAATCCGTCAAAGTTGTAAGAACATTTCAACACCCGACAGGGTGGAGCTGATTTTGCTAGCCATGATTTTCAATAATTTAAAGCAAAATAGTTCCGTTTTGATTCACAAGAAATCCTTCAAAATTTAGGTTTTATCTACCGACAAACCACTATTGACCGTTTGATATAACACTTGGCATATAGCATCCAAATACACGAATCCTCATACAATCGCTGGAAAGGCGATAAAGCCGTGTGTATTGGAAATGGCGAGAATCAGCGCATGTCCTATAAGGGGTGTGAGAGCATATTAACATATTTCAGAGCTGCGAGGCATCAAAAAGTTTTAAAACCACGGGTTTAGGGTGATTTGAAAAGGTTGACAGATGGTAATGAAAGCATGAAGCGCTAGCGTTGTTGAACACGTTCCTTACGATGATTCATGATGTTAAAATTCAAATTACATACTTATTCTCAAACAAATGGTGAATCGGCCATTGCTTAGTGATTTTAATCAAAATAAAATAAAATGGATACATATTAATTAAAATCATTTTGACTGATAGTTGATTTCTCTTCGTAATAATCACTCTATTACAATTTGATCTCCGAAAAAGCTGCTTCGCACGGATGTAAGTTTTCCGATCAATACTGAAACAATAAAAGTGGTCTAATTTATTTTCAGTACAAGCAGTTTGTCAAATCGATTAATCCAATGCAATCATACCAAATCGATACTTTGAGTGGATTGGTGAGTACCGGTCAACGCGTATCGATCGTTTTCTTGCTACCATTAGTGTATAGAGATGTACTCCGTGAATACAGTGCACGCTGTCAATGAATAACAATAAGAATTGCGGTCAATATTGCAGCCTTTTTTCAAGTCTCAGTTCACTTCAAATTCAAATAAGCAAAAATTTAGTTCAATACAAAAAAGGTTCTCTACAAAATTTTTTTATAATAATTACTTTTTTATTAAATTAAAAAAACATTCTAAAATTATTCACAAAACTAATTCACATTTTCATTGATTTTTAATTTTGATCGATGATTCAAAATTATTTAAAAAAAAGCTTTCAAGAAAAATGTTGAAGAAAAACTTAATATTCCCATCTCATCAGAGCGGATAGTTGGATTTTAATTCGATCCTGTTTTATTTGTCAACATTGAAAAGACAAATAAATTTAACAAGGTCCGATCGTTCATGTTTCTGGACATTTTCAATTAATTCATTAATGTACTCGATTCAGACTGCAAATCTCATTAATTTTCCTAAAATATGCATATGGGGATAAATGTTCAAAAACTAAACAAATAGGACGGGTTGATTTTCGAATCGAGCATAATTGTGAAAATAATGCAAAAGTTTGAATTAGCTGCAACAAATGGAATAATTAAAATAAGACGCGAAATATTCGGTATTAACAGTGCACCAACATGGAAGAAAAAATCCTTTTATATTTAAACGCGTACATGGTTTTATCAGAAATGATAGTAATTTTGTTTATTAACTTTGGTTTAAACCAAGCTATTCTAACTTTGAAATAAGGCTATCCGTGATAATCGTCCAAGGTTTCTGAGGAGTGTATGATCTATATGAATTTGTTGATGTTTGCAATTAAGCCACTCTTCTAAATTTGTTAATCTGTCCATTTATGATATGGCCAAGTTGTGAATGTCTAAAATATTATTAGCACAAGATTGTTAAAATGTTAATTGACTTGTGGTAAAATGGTTGGCAATGCATATTTCCAACTGTCTCACAGATAACTTTCTCGGTAAGAATTTGTTTCACTTGAAACCTCTTGCCTGAAGAAATCACAAGCTCGAAATCTGTTGCAGTTTCCGCTTCCAAACGCGATGAGTATACGATGAACCACGCGGTATGTGACTGTCCTAATTGATTTTTGAGAGATTTTATATTTTATTCCATATACCTCGTTATCATATAGATATTGTTAAGCTTGCTGCTTTTTCTACTATAAAACCTTCTGACTTCTGAGTTCTGAAATACATTACATATTATTTAATTAAAAAGCACACACTTTATTTCGAATGCAATTTTGTGCATCCTAAAAACAAGCCGATCATTGATCAGCTCACTGAAGCGATAAGCCTATTGATTAAGGAAATCGATAAATTGATATTTCATTCATCATTTAGTAAATCGTTGCTTGAACTAATACAACGACACAAATTGCATCATGGCTCATAATGCCTGAACAAAAATTCTTTCTTGGATATTATTGATGGTTCGAAATAATCAGCTTGAATATCATCAGTTCGGTGATAATATTCAAATATTAAATTCACATGTTTATGTTTTTTGTGCACAAAACTTTCGCCCTTATGGTTTATTGCTTCCAAATTTGAACCATAATTTTCCTACAACGTTGAATTAGAGAATATTATAATTTGACATTTAACGTGATGTTAATATTAAACGGAACCCCTTCCAAATCATTCGAAACAAATTGTGGGCAACAAAATGCTCGGTAAACTATCAGGTGAATACTAAAGTTGTGATAACACTTGTGTCACATTCGCTTGCATTGAATTTTATCTTTATAATGAATGAAATATAAATTCTGTATCTGTGTGAATTCAAGTGGCACGCTAGACTTTCCTAATAATTGTTCAGCCCATTCTTTTCGCCGTTACAACCCGGTAGGTTTCATAACACAGGTTTGTTTGTTTTATTATCACTTATCTATACCTGTCGTATGCTCTTAACAACGAAGCGCAATTCCAGGTTTATGCATACGTGTATTAATTAAAACATTCGGATGCACGCCAAACGTGCCATAAAGATGGTAATACGGATTTTTCCAAAGTCACCAAATTAATTTCAATGGAACTTGCAAACGGTCATCGATTTTGCGTGGTTCCGTGATCAGATGGATTGTTTTCTGTTCGTTGACCTCACTTATGGTGGAGAACACTGCGGTTTCAACGCAAGAACTAAACCATGAACAGACTACATTCAAGTGCTATGCAATTTGATTTCAATTCCACATAGGACAGGCTCGAACCTTACGTATGTATTGGTTACATCTGCTGTAATCTGCTTATAAACCACCTGTAAAGTTGACGAACATGAAATCTCGGTAATTTAAGTTATGCATTGAAAATTATCATCATGAGACGGTTGTTGCGCTTTATCGACCGAGGCGTTGTTCTTAATTCAGCATTCAAGAAAACAAAACAAGACCGGAATGGAGCGTTGAGCAAAAACCAAGGCCTCATGTATGTATTGGCCGTCGACATGGTGTGTATTTATAGGACAGCGACAAATTCAAAACATGAAGGTGCAGATTAGTCCCTCAATGTGGGTTGCTGGGTTAGATAAAACGAAGGAAAAACAACTAACATATAGATGAGTTCTTGGCAAGACCAATGAAAGTTCGTTTTCATTGGCGAGTCAGACGATTTGATTGTAGCGAAGAAAAATGGGAGTTCGTTTCCAGGGTTCAGCATGACTCACCCAACAAAAACACTGTTGAATTGTGTTCTTACAAATAGCCGCGGTATTCACATCCACAGGCACGCAGTGAGTCCTGGGCAAGTGCTGGAGGTGTTTATTAACGACCAACGCGCTTTGCTGCTCACACCCCACACTCTAATACTTCCATTCCGGGTTTGTTTTCAACATGAGTGGCAGTGAATAGTTGGTCTAATGACCCTTGAGAGATTGTAAATAAATAAACAGAAGCTTTTAAACCAGAATTTTCCGATTCACTGATATGATATCTCCGATCAGCACATATACTGAAATTTGGCATAATATTCCTGAAATCATCTCCGCCTTCACATCGTAAAATTTCGAGCAGCATACTCGACGCTTTTAAAATAGAAAACCTTAAAACCATAAATATATATATAATTGTTGCCTCTATCTCCCTTATTCTTAAATAGCGTGATGATCTTTGTATCTCGAATCTCTTGTGGGACATACTCTTCCTACCAACACTGATGAAGCAAATGGTGAAGAGGCTGTAATAATGCTGTTCAACAGCATGAATTGCTTACGAGGTATACAATCCATTTTTTAAACTCAAATCCAACATAAATTCTGTATAATATTATCAGGCCATTGTGCCGAAATTGGCATTTTTCTAAAAGATGCATTTTTGCTTTAAAGAACGGTAGCAATAATCGAAACACGCCGCCCATATTCAAATCATGATGCCTGATCTGAATGTTTACGATGTATTTCTTGATTTTAGTTTTCGCATTATTGATATCTGCTTGTTTTTGACATATAAACCAACGGTCATGTTATATTATACAAACATCCATCTGGTAACCACCGATAGGATTCACCAGGTGTCATAATCGGAAAGCCGATAGTCCTCCTGCCTTGGTAGAAAATATTTTTTTATGTTAGTTCGTTAATACATTAACGATATTTTAGATTTTCAAATGGAGAGGTTCCTTGCCCATCACCTTGAAGTTCTTACCATCTAGGTTAAAGACCAGCATTTGATGGAAAGAGAGATATTGTTGATGATTAAAGTAAAGTGATATATTAATTGTCTAAAAGATCCGTGGTGTATTGCTTTGAGATCGACGCAGCTTTTATAACATCTTCGAGAAATTTTGAGATGCAATATATTTATCTCTCAGAATTGACAGGACGTACCAACGAGTTCCCCTTAGTGACAAATGTTATAAAGTGAAGTGATGAGGAATGCTTTTTATGTTGCATGGCAATGTAAGCCGCAAAGTAGCTGTCGTGCTAATACAGCTCCACTAGTTCACGAAACTTGATTGTTCCAGTTGAGGTGTATGCACCTGATCCAAGTTCGTTCTTGCTTACTCTTCTACAGAATCCGTAGCTATCTTCCCCATCTTTTAGGATTTTACTTTATCATGGTTGTGTGGCAGTTGAGCATTCGGTACATGCCACCGGTATGATGCTGTCACTGAGGAGGAGGATGACGATCACACATTGCGGCATTAAGCAAGCAATCTGGAGAAATGTGTTTAATGTTGAATTATTGTTTAATTTATTTATTCATAGTCTTTTAATGTAAATGTAAGAAGATCTATATATTAAAAAACCTGAATTCCAAATTTATTGCAGGTTTTGTAATATCAAACCAACTAACATGAAACTCGTGAAATACGATAAAAAATCATTTATTCTACTATTGTAAATTTGCTGGAACGAACTACGTAACAACATCTAGTAAAGCGACCTTAAAACGACGTTTGAAAGCTTTTATTTCGAGCAATCCTCTGTTAGTAAATACAAACCAATCCGCTTCGAGGTAGAAATGTGTTGCAGCACGATATTGAAACATATCACTTTCAATATATTTTACACAATTCATTCACGATACAAATTCAATCTTGAGATTTCAAAAAGGAAAATTCCAAAACTCCATTTTATCAGACCTTTTTACCTCAGTACAATTGCTGCTCACAAAAACGCAAGCTGTCTTCACGCGCAACGGTATGAAAATAGGCACAGAATCACATGCAATTGTGGTGTTAATTATCAGTTCAGATAATCGGAAAACTGCAGGCACATGTATATATTTTGTAAACAGCGTTGAACAACTTTAACGTAAAAGCTGAGTTTGTTCCTCTTATTTTGATGATAACGGAAACAAAACCCACTAAATCCTGAAAGTCTAATTTTTATGAAAAGTTGGGTAAAATTTTTACACATTTTCTAAGAACACTAAATCTACATTATTACATAAATATACAACGCATAATGTTAATTTGCTCAGTATTAAGCGAAAATAAATTTTTGACGGATAGATTAGCGTGAATTAAATTCTCCTGGATTTCAACAATTTTGGTACTTTGGTTGGGCAAAATAATTTAAATGACCTATATTAAAGAGCCTAGACTAGACTAAACTAGAGAGAAACGTTTTCTCCAATTATGAGAAACTATTTGAAAATTTATGAAATTGGTCGTAATGCATTGCGAGAATAATCAATTGCCGATTTTATTGAAAGACTGTCCGTTCAAATAGAAAGGCAATCTAATTTTTTGGAGAATTCTAATAACCGATAGCTCAATCGATTAATTTATTGATTAATTGACAGACTTCTTGGAATAGACGGTAATCCAGTTTTGTGAAACATTCTAATGAGATCGTGTGTTAAGTGGTTTTCTTTGCATTTGAAATTCAAATGAGATTCCTATCGATTAAATTCAAATTAATAAAATCGATATTCCTATGGGGGCTACAGGAAAAATCAAAATTTGTAGTCGGAATAAGGTTTTTTCTTGAAAATATGAGAAATGCTGACCGTTTTATAATTATAATAGACTTTGAAATCAGTCAAGTTGTTTGATAAATTCACATGAGAATTATAAACAAGGAATTGACTGGGTTATTTTTGTAAGGTTTCGCTCCTGATACAGATACTTTGACAAACCTAGTGTCACTGAGACATAGAATTCAAACCCAAATTGCATTTATCTAACTAATCATAACACACGAACCATAATAGACGCAGATCCTGATGAGATAAACCGTCAGAGACATAATCAATCTACACACTACTTCGTATGCTGTCAAATCCAATTATTTTTATGCCTGTTTACAGGTTGGTGAAATATCATTTAATTGTTAAGTTTGGTTACGTAATCGATTCTTCACAAACGACCATTTCATCACAATAGTTTCTCAATCAATGTGAAAGAATTGTATAGAATGATAAGTTCGTTTCATTTTAACGAAACTCGTATACATTTATTTGCTACGAGGGCCAAAGCCAGGTAAAATGGTTAACCAGCACTTGCCAATTTCGAAAATGAATGCTTCCCTCAATAGCAGATCTGATTTGCTGTTGCATCGGAGCTCACGTGATCTGACAATATTGTTCTTATTCAGTGACTGTGAGCAACCTACCTTAGATCGATGAACGTGTGTTAAAAAAACATAAAACTTCTAATATTTTGTGAGATAATAGTTCAGGGATGTAAGCACTAAAATAAATTACTAATATTACTAATATTCTTTTATATAACGATGTATCTTACTTATTTACTCGTTTACTAGAAGCCGTTAACAAATCAATCAAAATATGATCCATTTAACGAGAAGTAAACTAAAAACATTCGTTGTGCGGTCTCAAGCGAGACAAGGCGAGGGTTTTTTTTAAGAGGTTTTAACTTAATTTTATACCAAATAACAATTATTACAGTTGTAAAGCTTAATTGTTTTCAACCCTTTGAAACATTGAAGCACTTGTGATATGCGGCTGTGTTGAAAAGCCCAAACATAGGAATACCTTAACTTTTATTTTTGAATTTTCGAGGGACTTTTATGGCGTAATTGCTTCGGGAACGTTTCATGCACGAGATATTCTAATATTAAAGTTCGGAAATTTTGAATTAAGCGACAGGTCGATATCGGAAGCTTAAGAAAGACAATTCAATAACGAAATATATTTAGTTGTTTTGGTTTTTTCCATTTGTTTCAACCATATATACAACGATCGGTTTTGGCTGTGTGCACCTGAAGGACTATGCTTGACACTGCAAAATGTTTTCAATTTAAACTTGATTGTATGGTCGTTACAACATAAATGCGAATGAGATAGATGCACGGATAAAACACCGCTTTTACGCTGATCGTGTGATGGAAAAAAGCGCAAAACCAGTACTTTTTTCAAAGATTGTCATGTGCGTGAATTTCCATAAACTCAGAACACAGTAATGTTTCAGCAGAGAAAGCAATAAAAATCACAGCTGACTGGGTATATAGAATGTATATATATATATCTATATAAAACTATCACACACACCATCTAAGTGTGTTTGGGTTAGTCTCGCCAAACTCATCCAACAGTGGCCAACAGCCGCAACCTAAATACTTTTATTGTGATTTTTCTGATATTCAAGTATGTACTGGATACGTTTGTGTGCTTGTTTGTTTTGAGTGTGTAAATTCCATCCACAAGAGACGCAAATTTCAATTTCCAATGACATCAGTAGCATTTCTTATTCAAGATTTTTTCATGCTAACAATTTGAATTAAAAGAAACGTTTGTCGCTTTGCAAACAAAAATGTCAAACCAATTTAGTGTCAAAATCTGCAGGCGTATCCGAATCATTGAATGATTTCACTGGCTTGAAGTTTCGCTGTTTATCGGCAAATATTCATGTTCCATTTTATAATCGGAATACAAAACGAATAAGAATAAACGTAATGCACGCTATTGAATATGTATATCAATTACTGCCGATATATATATATATGATATCCTTCGATAAATCGTGTAATTGATGGCATATAACAGCATTAAATGGATCGTGCTGTAAGCGAACCTGCGCGACAGTCATTTCATGGACAAAGTAATGTGCAAAAACCTAACGGAAAAATAATTAGAAACACAATATAATCCATGCTTGTTTTATTTCATACTGTTCCTTGCATGTTTGCACTCACCAGGATCTGAATGCGTTGAAAATGGGGAGAAATGGCAACTGGGTATTTAATTTGTAAACCACCACATTTAGCAAGAGAAGCCATTTCGATCACATCTGCCCACACTTATGTAGATTGGTTCAACGTATAGGTTTAAAACAAAATATCATTTTTTGCATGAATTTTCAATCACACACTCCACGACGTGCTTCGTGCTGTTTGTACTCATCGGGTAGGTACAGTATACGATAAGAATCCGCATGAGTTTGAAACACTGGAAGAATGAAAAAATGTGTTTGTACGCCAGTAAGACGACCACCCAGTTCAATCTCATGCGCCCGCACACAGGTTTGCTGGGTTAAGCCCATCATCATGAACAAAAATTCTCATTTACATGAATTTTCATCATACACTCGACCACCAGTTTCGTCATCAGGTAGGGAAAGCATGATCAGAATCCTCATTCTTTGAAAACGCGTATTTAACCTAATGAGTATGCGAGTTTACGTGCAATTGATCAGGTTGGTAGTGCTAACTTTATTCAATAGTATCTTCAAACTCTATTTGTTTGCCGCAGTGTTTCAAGACGTGGATCCTCGTCGTGCCATCCCTACGTGATGAGTGCAAACAACATGAAAAATGTGATGGTAATGCATGCGCACATGGATTTCTGGTTCAATTCATTTCGAATTAATTGCATATGTTCATAGAGCAACAATTTCTGAAATCTTACGATACGCTTTTCTCGTATAATGTGAATATACCTATTGACCAATACATTTTAAATCAGGTTGTTTTGATTTGTAGTTTCGATAGCACATAGGCTATTAACTCTTTTGTCCTATTTGTTTTTTTGTATATTTGTTTTTACAATATTCTGATATTTCCATCTATTTTGAGCACATTTAGGATTTGATAATTAACCCAAGACTATAACAATGCAAAGTACTCTTTCACATTGAGACTCAAAAATTTCAATTTGAAAATTCTCGCTATGCATTCAAAAATGCACGATTTATTGAAACGATGAAGATAAAACAACACGACTCTCAGTCTCGGTAATAATATAGCTCATAAATTCGAAAATGGTTGACAAATTCAAGAGTTTGTACCCATTACAGGGTGATGTGCATCAATCTTGCAATCTTAAAGACTGCCTCACTGACTGGGAACTTGAAGCATCTGTGAGGCGTGATACGCGTCTCACGGAATTAGAGCATTTAATATACAATGCAAGAAGTAATCAATGGTCGTCTTTGAAACCACAAATAAATTTACAACAAAAAACTATGTGAAACTACTTAATAACAAGGTGATTCGGTGATAAAAGCGTAAAATGCGAATGAATGCTAATATCCATTTGCATGCATTTCCATCACACACTCCCCACGACCGGTTTCGTGCTGTTTGCACTCATCAGGTAGGGACAGTAAGATCAGGATCCGAATGCGCTTGAAACAGTGGAGGACCTTACTCTCTATATATCATATATAGATCTAATATATATATATATATGTCGTGCCGAAATCGCGGAATTGCCGATTCTGCGGATTCGGCAATCAGTTTGCCGATTCCGCGGAATGGGCATTTCGTTGCTGATTCCGCGGAATAGGCAACGATTTGCTGAAAATGTGGAACTCATTTCTACCACTGCTGATTCCGTAGATTCAGCAGCCGATTACGTGGATTCGGCAGCTGATTCTGCGGAATCGGCAAGCTATGTTTTTACTGTATTTCAGCCTTTTTGTCCGTTATAAATTAGCGAGATTTTTATGTGAATTCACTTTAGATTTAATATCAGAAGTTCATTTTTACTGCATTTTCAAGTTGCCGAAATGCATGATTGATTTTCGAGTGGAATATTAACATTGTGGTCACAGGGAACGTGTCTCACACAACAGTCTATTAAAGGCTGTTGATTGCTTGTGATTATGCTTTCAATGCATTTTCAATTTGCCGAAATGCATGAAAGATTTTCAAGTGGAATATTAACATTGTGGTCACAGGGAACGTGTCTCACACAAAAGACTATTAAAGGCTGTTGATTGCTTGTGATTATACATTTTACATCAGTGCTTGCAGAGACAGCATCATGGAAGGGAATGTAGCAAACCAACGGGCTCGGTTTCAAGAAACAGTGGCCTGCGAAAAGCTGTCTAAATTCAAAGTGCCTAATCGAGAAGAATACACCTCAATGCTTGCAACCTTGTGTGGCAGTGAACGATCAAAATTATTCTACTATCTTCGGGAGAAATTTGCAGTCGTCGAAGTTGGCGGTGTCAAGAAAATCGTCAAGGTAAGCCTCTTTATATCTCTTGCACACACAAATTTTTGTCATCGATCGATGTTGTCGTTGGCACCATCAACATCATCAACAAAAACAACAACAGCAGTAACAACAGCATCATCCTTAGCAAAGTCAGTTCCATTAGCTCTGTAAACTTGTATCTTTTTATTCTTTCAGAGCCGAAAAAATGAAGCTGATCCACTTCACTACCTTGCCGTTCGGGACGAGCTCTTCGACATAATCTACGAAGCTCACGTGTCGACTGGTCATGGCGGTGAAAAAACAAAAGATTTTTTGATGACAAATACGCAAACATACCAATGAAGATGGTGTCCCTCTTTTTGGCTGCATGCGAGACATGTCAAAGAAAGAAACCCTTACCGAACAAAGGAATTGTTGTAAAACCCATTCGGTCACGAAATTACTGTGACCGTGGTCAAGTTGACTTGATCAATATGGAATCAACACCAAGTGGAAATTTCGTACAGATATTAAATTACCAGGATGACTTCACCAAGTTCTTGGTACTGGAACCATTAACGAGTAAAAGGGCTGTCGAAGTGGCGTACCACCTCATAGATATATTCACATTCATGGGTGCGCCCAGCATTCTTCAGAGTGATAACG
>JACCGJ010002068.1:0-10836 GCA_013407085.1 Atriophallophorus winterbourni
TAGTGAGACTCCAGCGTGTTTCAGCATGCAGCTCACTACCGTTGGCCAATCAATTTAGCACGATGTTAGCCATACAGCACAAAAATACTGCACAATTGCACATCAGTGCCTGTATTGACTTACAAGCCACACCTGCCAGAAACGAACTGGTTTTGAGGCGCCTGTCACTGCCTTCGTCCATTACATTGTCAGTTGAAGTAGTTCAGCCGCACTTGGTTGTCAGAGGCTGTAGGAAACGCGCATCTTTAAAACATGTTTTGAAATGTGAGCATTTTCTAATATCATTCCAGAGTAGCGAAAAAACACAGGTTTTGCTCTTTTTTCTGTTATATATGTGAGTCCGTACTACTTGACGCATGTTTCACCTCACATTCCGTCTATAAATATTCGACACTTTTACCTGTCCCCCTTTTGTAATTTCATTTTACGTAATGGCACTACCCATTTTCTCGATTCTAGACTCATTTCGTTTTTTTTGCACGGTTACGATTCAACAGAATGACGCTTAATAGCTGTTTCAAAGTCATGTCAAGGGGGTTGCACGTGCACCGAATACTTCATGCAGGTGGTATGTTCCGTGCAAAGTGCGTTCCCTTCCTTTATCTTTGATTCAAATTTATTACCACTTCACACTTGTCATTTTCTGAACTATGATTTCTTTTTTGATCACATTTAATCTCTGGAATGATGTAGCTTCGTTACTGCTGTTAAATTATTCACGTTCTGTCGATGTTTTGACATTTCGCTTCATATCCTTAGCACCAAAAGCACCGATTTTTTAAGAATTTCTTATTCAGCAAAGATAACACAAGATTGACTTAAAGATGCTGATA
The DNA here is from genome assembly GCA_013407085.1 of Atriophallophorus winterbourni. NCBI lineage: Eukaryota > Metazoa > Platyhelminthes > Trematoda > Plagiorchiida > Microphallidae > Atriophallophorus > Atriophallophorus winterbourni. Next base: position 834 of record JACCGJ010002068.1, read on the forward strand.
AAACTCCAAATAAACGTTGACGGAATCAGGGTGCAATGTTTAGTTTTTCAGTTTTATGCGACTATCCCCTCCTGGAGGATGAGTCGGCTTCAATGAAGAGTCTTGGGAATTTAGGTACAAAGCGGAGTCCCCAGCACCTCATCCCAGTGTTTATGTGCTGGTTTAATAGCTTTTCAGTTCCCACCCTCTCCCATCTTGTTAGAATTTTTAACATGTCATGGTTGTATGGTAGTACTGCTGTAAGAGGGTTAATGGTGATGATGATGAAACGGAATAACTGGATCTGAACGTCGAAAAACCTGTGACAACAAGTCGAGCGACGTCACTAGTACAATGCTTAAGACAATATGTTTCTTGCGTCATCAAACTTTCATTGTAAGTTAAACACACAACCTAGATACAACAAGAAAGCAAATTCTAAATTGTTATAATTCGTGTAGGTAAGCTGTTGCAGTTAACCACTGTTGACGCAACTACACAAGTAGTTGACACCGTTATAGTCTCATATACCTTGGGGTAATTTTGCGAAAATATGATGTGATATGAAAGCACAAGCCGCACAATTCGAGACTGTCAGCTTGCCCAGGCCTAGAAAAAATATGAGAAATGAAATAAAAATGGTAGTGAGACTCCAGCGTGTTTCAGCTTGCAGCTCACTACCGTTGGCCAATCAATTTAGCACGATGTTAGCCGCACAACACAGAACTGATTCACGAGTGCACATTCATGCGAAGGCGCACTGTGTGAAGCTGTGACCCATGTGGTATGTGTGCTATGAAAGCACAAGCCTGATCCAGGCAAAGTGCCGTAAGGTCAGAGACTGCACGTGGGCTACGATACTATCAGATTGCCCAGGCCTAGACAGATATGAGGGGGGATAGAAAGGGTAGTGAGACTCCAGCGTGTTTCAGCATGAAGCTCACTACCGGTGGCCAATCAATTTAGCACGATGTTAGCCACGAAGCACAAAATGCTGCACGATTGCACATCCGTGACACATATGACCGACGTATTGCTTCTTTTTATCTCGTGGTCCAATTATAAATAATGAATGATCGATTTCTCTGCAGTTGGAACACTAAGTCTTATGCAATTAGAAATCACTTATATCGCATCTTATTCTCATTTATTCTCATACATGATGAGTCTCGAACACTTTACTACAAATCTTGTATGCTGACTACGATTCCTCGAACATTCTTACTGCAGGAAACGTAAAAGCAACGGTCTTAACTCATTGCTTGAGATAATGTCAGCTTGCCCAAGCAGATGTATAATGATAGATGGTACCGCGACTGCAGTGTTTCTGTATGTAGCTGATTATCACATTCTCAAAATTGACCATGTTATTTAACATCAATTTGAAGCAGTATGTTTTATCTTGAAGCTCATGTATATACTCTTAAATTTCTTACCGTGGTATGTAGGTATGCATCTATGTATGTATGTATGTATGTATGTATGTATGTATGTATGTATGTATGTATGTATGTATGTATGTATGAAAGCCCAAGCCTGATCCAGTCAAAGTGCCGCACAGTCATAGACTGCACGTAGGCTAAGATACTGTCAGGTTGGCTGGGCCTAAACAGATACAAGAGAGTAGTAACGGAAATGTCACTGCGACTCCAGCGTTCTTCATTATACAGTTTGCTACCAATGGCAAATCAATTTAGCCCGGTGTTATCTGCACAGCTCAGCATTACTGCACATTACCACTTCGTATAATTGTTTTAATAACATTTGTGCTGTCAGTTGGCGCTTGAGTGGGAGTTAGCTGTTACCGTGGCACACGTAACGATACTCTCCACAATCAGCTCTTCGGTATTAATGTTTAAGAAACAGAAAAACCTGCTTGGGTCACGTTTTACGGATGCCGGACCACCGACTCCCATAACGAATTTCTGGCGAGATCACGCCTTGTTTGACGTAGTTCTCAGGATGGTCAAACCGTCACATGGTATAGACAGCTGAGGACCCTAACTAATAACCTGCCTATATTTGGCGTAGCCCGTCTTCTGAGCTGGGATCCCCTTGGTCTGCTGTAAGTATCTTGTATTTTCTCGAGTGGAGTGACGAGGAAAGCTTCGTATGATGCACGGCTGTGAATGCCGCAAGGAATCTGTGATGCTGATGCCACTCTACTTGTTCACGAAACTTGATTGATTCCTGTTCCATTCGAGCTGTAGCCACTCATCGGAGTTTGTTTGTGCTTATGATTCTTTAGAATCAGTAGGTATTTTAGTCTCGCCTTTTTTAGAATTTTCTTTTTCATGGTTGTATGACGGTTCAACATCCGGTCCATGTTACCGGTATAATTCTGTCCCTGCTGATTGCATTTTTGTATGTAAGTGCACGTCTGTCTGGAATCTCTACACACCCTCTGTTAGCATCCATGGCGTTTTCAGCTATTATTGCTGTCACAAATCGTTATTGGCTGATTGCAATGTCTCTACCACCGTCTCTAGAGCTACGTCTCCTCAAGGCAAGTCATACTATACGTCAGTAACATGTCCTTCGAAACGCTGACATTGTCGGTCAGTTCAATCTAAAATAGGTTTTCTGGGCTACCATCTGATGAAACATGTTTAATAATGTTTCTTTTTCGCCATTGTTATGTGCACACTGTCATGTTAATATCAGTTTATCAAAAATACACGAATGGTTTATAAGCCATTTGAGCGCTTCACCGAAAATCACTTTGATTCTGAATTTGCTTCGTCGTATGAGCCCCGTTTAGTGGTGACTCAAACGCATACCTTTGCTTTTCCATAATGGTTATCATTCTCTTTCTTCTGTTAATGTTATTTTCGCAGACGTCGACTTCCAGTTAGCAATAACGAATGGGGACCGTTGACAGATTTGCCCGATTATACGATTCTTGGTAACTTTGAGCGGTTCACATTAATTACTTCTCAGGTAAACCGAATCCGCCATTCACCAGTTTGGGACAGCGCCGTAGAGCCATGGAAAACTATGCATTCGCAGTACGTTCTTCTTTTCCCACACTTTATGCTCCCGATAGCATCAAATTGTTCGCCTAAGTAATGAAATCGAATCCGCGAAAAGTCAACATACTGCAACGAAACAGGAAGAGGTCGAGCATGTGAAGAACCTTCGGAGGAATTATTTGAAATCCAAGGGTTCCAACGGTCGAATCGATAGTCGCTTGCCGTCGCCAGATGAAACATGATGTTCGCATACACTGTCGATTAATTACTTAGATTTTTCCCATTCACCATCTTCCCAGTGCTTTTCATCACAACAAATCATACAATTGACAGCATTACACCGATAACTTCAGTTCTTATTACAAGTACCGTGTGCTTAACTGTCATAAAACCATGAGATAGCAGAAATTCTAAAAAAGATATGAGGAAGGGTGGGACCGAAAAAGTTACTGAACATTTATGGGAATAGACGCAGACACACCTTGATTCAAACATGCACTCAAGCAAGTGTTGTTAACGAGTAGAGCGAGATCAGCATGACAGCTTCCTTGCGGCTTTCACTTTCACGCATCATAGTAAACTTGCCTTGCCACTTCACTTGACAACAGGCAAGATTAATCAAATACTCCAAGAAGATGTTTACAACAAGACCGCCAAGGAACACGATTTTGGACCATAGCACTTTTAGACCCCACCAGTCAAAGCTGTCATTTGCTTCAGCCAAGTCAGAATCTGGCCACCCTTACAACGACGATATACCGAGTTAGGAGTGGAAAACAAAACCGCGTTAGGAAAACGATGATTTCCCATTCGCAATATGTGGCCTAACCAGCGAAGTCTGTGTGCGCTAACTTGTTATTCGATGTCTACGTCGTTACCGGAGATTCTATCACGGATAGTTGCGTTGCGTGTGGTATGGTGGTATGAAATCACAAGCCTGATCCAGACAAAATGCCGCACAGTCTGAGACTGCACATGGGCTAAGATACTGTCAGGTTGCCCAGGCCTAGACAGATATGTGGAAGAAAAAATAACAGGGAATGGTAGCTCACTAGCTCTGGCCAATGAATTTCAGTTACATTACACGGATGTGCAATCATGCAGTAAATTTGTGCCGTGCGGCTAACTGTACTAAATTGATTGGCCACTGGTAGTGAGCTATATGTTGAAACACGCTGGAGTCTTACTACCACTTCTATTTCCATTTTTCCAATATTTGTCCAGGCCTTGGCAACCTGACAGTATCTCAGCCCACATGTAGTCTGACTATGCGGCACTTTTCCTGGATCAGGTTTGTGCTTTCATACATACATACATACATATACCCCTATCTTCCATTCACAGATACACACGCCTGCGTTCCCTACGAATCAATCATGGTAGTGGCGGGTGTTTTCAAGCACACCTCTAAAACAATCTGGGAACTCGTTTCGCATTGGTCGACTATCTATCACCCTGTATTGACTGCCATGTGATATATATAACCCCATCCGATACTGTACTTTGACAAACGACGTCGAACCAGCTGAACTCCATTTGGCCTGCTGTATTGACTATCCTATGGCTATCTTCTAAGCTCGTAGATTTTTCTACTATATTGAGTAACAATGTGCTAATGCATCGGACCATGCGCTGTTGCCTTGGTTATTTTTCGGACTACTGTCATCACCGATTTTACGGACGTTACGTATCCGAAGGTGTCAAGTAACTCCGCGATGGTGTGGCGTCAGCGATTGTGGAAGACCTACAAACGTGCGAATCGAAGTTCTCGTCTACTCGCTACTTTTATAAGTAGCTGAAGGGACTAAACTAAGCCCAACTGATTTGCGAAAGGGGTATTGCCGACGAGGGTTATTACAAACCCTGCGAGATCGGTTCAAAGCTATGAATACAAGTTCGAAAACGACTCAAATCTCACGAAGCAACTAGGACCGGTTTCGAGCGTTTTTGGCCTTTCATCCGCTATGCGTATTCCGCTGGACTCTTCGCGTTTCGAACTAGTGTTTGTGTAGACGGATGGTGCAATGCGAATCGAAGTTCTCGTCTACTCGCTACACAAATACTAGTTCGAAACGCGAAGAGTCCAGCGGATACGCATGCATAGCTGATGAGAGGCAAAAACCTCGAAACCGGTCCCGTGCTTCCGGTGGGATTTTAGCGTTTCGGAATGGTATTCTACTTCGACCTACAAACGTCTTATTTCTTCTTTTCTCGGTGTCTAGATTTCACATCTGTCGAGTAAAACCGCGCGCACTGTGGTCTTATAGACACTACACTTGAGCTATAGAGACAAACCTGTTTGACGCCACAGATGACCCAAGTTACAAAAAGCTACTCTAGCTCTGGAAATGCGAGCTGCGACCTCCCTATTTAAACAAGCGTTGCTATTAATGCAACTACCCAAATAGGTAAAACAGTCTTCAGGCGCAAGTTCCTCATTATTGAGTCTTAGCACTGTTTCGATCGGATCAATATTCTGTAAGAGAACTTTGCACTTGGAAGGTGCAAACTGCATGCCGAAGGATAATATGATAGTACCTAGTCGGTCTAAAGTAGACTGAGCATCCGCATAGGAATCGCATAGTAAACCTACATCGTAGGCATAATCTAAATCAAGAAGTTTCTTGTCGCGACCTATCTGAATGTCCGGTGTTTATACGCCTGCATTACATGCATCAATTATAGCGTCAATTAAAAAATGGAGAAAATGGACACCGTTGTCGGACACCACTAACCATAGGAAAGTTAGCTGACAGGCTATTGCGCACCATAACGCGCCCAGAACTATAAGTATAAAGCGCCAGAAATATGTGGGACACCTTTGAGTGATAAGATATTAAATAATACGTTCCTATCGACCGAATCAAAAGTACCATTAAAATCAAGACAGATCGCTGCCACGGGCTGCCTTTAAGCATGGCGGTGGTCTAGGGCTGGCTGAAGAGTGAATGTATGATCGACACATGCTCTACCGGAACGAAAGCCTGCTTGCTCTGTGATTCCCTGTGTATTGTAAGGCGCCAAAGACATACTGAATCAAGACCCCGGGTACTGACTGGCGTAAGGCTTATTCCCCTGTGATTGGAACATGAAGTATGCACTCCTTTTAGGAAAATATAGATGATTATGGATTCTAATTAACACTGGGGAAGTTTCCACGTCCCTGACGGAAAATGTAAACTAGAGTGCTTAATAGAATATCACAACCGTCCTTGAGCAGAACCGGGACCAGCTGCCTTGAATCTTTTCATTGACACAATACGGAGCTTATTTTTTAATTCACTCGGTGGTGGTACATCAACTGACCAGGGTTCAACAACACGAAATAGAGGGCAATAGACCATCTGCTGCTGGCCAGCTAAATTGCTCGTGAAAATGCTGCGCCCAACGAGACAAGAAGCGCTCATTAAGGCATCATCGTTCTCTGTGATTATCTCGCTAACTCCAATGGTATTAGAACCTGTAGGTCGAATTAGCTGAAACAGTTTATGGACGTGACCCGAATTGCTGGCTGCCTCCTCAACGTTTGGCAGCCACTGCACTCCCCTTTGTGATCGCATGCTGCGCTTGAAACTATCTCTGATGCGTCTTCGTTCTACATTATAATGCGAACCAGCTGGATTCCTTTGTATTCTAGTAATCGAAGGCTAGCCAGTGGGACCTTCTGCTATAGATGGAACTGTCACACGCCGACTCCACTGCTGTGTGATATTTTCGAACACCACATTGGGAAGATTATCTACGAAACCACAGCGACAGGCTTGCTGAATTACGGGATTCGAAAGCTATGCGCTTAGAGATGACTGGCTTTGGACCAGAGAATTTTAATGCAAATCTTGATCGCGCATGATCAAAATCCACGCTAATGTTCCGGAAAGAGCGACGCTACTCAATCCAGCCTCTCCATCTAGCGCTGATGGCGATATGGTCAATTTGTGTCCACGGCTGATCATCGTTAGGCGGGTGGCAAGCTTCACACTGCCGTTTTTCATGCTACTGACGGGAATCCAGTCTAAAAATGAGCTTTCCTGCACGCGAATTGAGAACTATACATACACCCGCTTGGTCTGAGGAGGAAGCAAAAAGGTACCTGTTGGAAAGAGTTGGTGCAGTCAATTCGATTATCGTAGAAGGATCATAAAGTCTTTTCTTTGACAAGCAACACATATCGATAGACAACGAATCGATGCAGAGGGCAAGAGCAGCTTGCTGACCTGAATGACGCTGCGCTTGAACATTTATGGCACCTATGTATGCAGACCTGCGCGATATTATAAAGTGAGTTTTAGGTATAGGTTCGGCCGCTTATCATACTGGACGTTGAAGAATACTAATTGAAAAGCGGGGAAAGGGACCTGACAGAAAAAAGATTGAATAGTAGGGCAAGCAGTAGCTTGATTTTTTGCTTATCTACTCCGCTCTATACAGCAAGTAAGGTGACCCGATCTATCGTTCGTGACGGCCAATGCACTATGGATTTGGATTTATTCGTGATTGTCAGGGTGGTATATGGGCTGGGATACTGCCAGCTCGCCCATGCCTAGCCACGAGAACAATTAGCGTTCTCGACCGAAGCCTTTGACTTTGCACAAGCGATATATATATTGGCAAAGAGTTCCGTTTAAAACAAACTCGGACAGCAAAGAAGAACTTTCGACAATTTGATCTAGGGTGTGAAATAGTTTACTTGTAGCCATCAGTTCTGCTACCACCGGCTTCTTGTCGATGAAACAGGTGTACATGTAGGTGATTCACTGTATGCCGAATTTTGAACGGGATAAATCAGCCCTGACACAGCGGTACGATATGTCAATTAGGTTCAGAGATGCAATCATCTCCTCGAATGGCCTGTTGTATTGTTCGGTCACCAGTTTTGTAGCGCGGTGGTATACGCGTTGCAGCAAGGTCATGTCCTTTTGCTTGAACACCGTAAGCCATTGTTGGCCAGATATAGGTGTTAATTATCCGTAGGAGTACCTGATTTGTGAAACTATCAAATATCACGAGCAGCGCTAAGGTTTGGCAGAACTTTGTGTATGCCACTGAACACTGCCGTGTGTTGCTGAGATTCCAGAGAGTATGTGAATTCGAAGGATTTACCGACGTTTAAAATTTTACATTTTTGGATGTTGAATGTAATTTAACCCGCGGGTTCAAATCGTACGTGTGTGCACATTCGAAGATACCGCTTAAGCTTGGTTCTCCAGTGGTTCGCAGTTGCCCGTTTTGTGGAAATGGAAACAAGTTATTTCCCAATGTATTGTGATATTCACATCCCCATCGCTTACACACCACTACCGGTTTCTGGCTGTTTGCCGTCATCAGGTGGAGACAGTAAGATCAGGTTCAGTGACCCATTTTTTAATTCTTTTTCCCACTCTCACGGGCTAAATCCTATGCTTCACCGACCAAATCATACCACATTAAATCCCTCCAAGGTACTCACTCACTGAATACGTTGCGTGCTATCCACCTGATACATTACCAAACTTTCTCAGTCACTTGGCAATGCCGTATGCTAGGAGAGTGATTTCTGTTCTTCCAAGTCCTTTGTGTTTATGTCATCTTTTGTTAGTTCAGCTATGAACGTTCAGTTGATATTTCGATGTGTGATGAGAATGTCGTACTGCTATTATCCTCTGCGCAGTATCCAATGTCGAAGATGTAAGCATATATGTATATACGAAACTACAAGCCTGATCCAGACAAGGTGCCGCACAGTCATTGAATTCACGTGGTCTAAGGTACTTTCAGCTTGCCCGGGTTTAGATCTATAACTAATGAAACGGCCCTGAGACTCCAGTGTGTTTCCACGGGCAGCTCAATGGCAATTCAATGTAGCACGGTGTTAGCTGCACTGTACACAAGTACTTCAAGATGGCAAATTAATGCAATACGAGCTGGATATTCAAGTATCACCTAGCCATGGTAATGTATTGAATATAATTTGAATTTTCGTGGATGGACAGAGTGACTAATGCTGAAGTGCTTTCAAAAGCTGGTCTACAGAGCATGTTCACCCTATTGAGACAGCGCCGCCTGCGGTGGCTTGGTCATTTCTACAGAATGGAAAATGGTCGTATTCCAAAAGATCTACGCTATGGTGGGTTGCAATTAGGACGTCGACCATTGGGCAGACCGCACTTGTGGTACAAAGACGTTTGCAAAAGAGATATGAAAGCTCTTGGCATTGACCTGGCGAGTTGGGAAGAACTTGCTCTTGACCGCTCACATTGGAGGCATCGTGGAAAGCGTCGTCTGTAAGCTGAGCAGATACAGCCCTTGGCTGCTGAACATGAAAATTCATACGATTGTGATGTACACACATGGTCGACATCGACCGAAGGATGTCAACATAATTTGCACGAATGTGCGATCGTACATTGCACGAATGTGCAATCGTACAGCATTTCTGTGCTGCGCGGCTAACATCGTGCTAAATTGATTGGCCATCGGTGGTGAGCTGCATGCTGAAACAGGCTGGAGTTTCACTACCATTTCTATTTTCTTTCTCATATCTGTCTAGGCCTGGGCAACCTGACAGTATCTTAGCCCACGTGCAGTCTCTGACTGTACGGCACTGCCTGGATCCGGCTTGTGCGTTCATTCATTCAACATAATTTGAATTTCAGAATACTTTTAGATTGGGTTCATACAATGATTTAAATTGATTTGTATAACCGGTTGCTCACATTATATGCTTTTGATTTATATTTATCATCATGTATTGTGTGAGATCTTTTATTTAATCCCTAGAAAGACGAATAAGTCGTCTTACGCTGTTTTTCTTTCACCGAGATTTGTTTACTTATAACCTAAATTCATAACCACGGTACGTTAGGTTTAATTTCCATTTTAACTACTGGTAACATCGTTAGTAGTGTCATCAAAATTACTACTATCACTTAAATATGCCACAGTTGTTTCTCTTAAACGATAACCAATGAAAGAAATCTAATACCATTTCATAGGTCGTCCTGTTGTAATAATTTATCTAAAACGGTGAACGTATCATAGTAATAACAACTTTGAAGTTGCATTCGCAAAATCGC
>JACCGJ010002068.1:11836-29336 GCA_013407085.1 Atriophallophorus winterbourni
GAAAGTATGTGCTGGTACGGGTTCCGAACGTATCCTCACGATTCGCAGTATTTTGAGCCGAATAAAAATCGTGTGAAAGTCTCAGTTATTATAAATTTTGTTCCAGTATAAACTTAGTCATGCCTACAAAGACATTATGTAAAAAAATTGGATTAAATCTGAAAATCTTCGAAATGCGTTGCGTTTAAATAGATGTAACCTTTATGTTACATGTGGCAGAAATCACCAAAATCGTACACTGGCGACTTATGCCGGATGTAACCAATTGGTTACATTTTGTTATTTTCTCAATTATGTGAATATCACAAACTTTTTATATTATTTGTGTTATTTCACCCCTGGGCAACTGGTTTCCGAAGAAAAAATATTTTATTTCGGGTTAGAAAATAATTCAGGCATGAAAGGGTTAACGTCAATCTGTGTAGCGTGCCAATATGTCGCGGTGTTTTTTTCTAAACATTAGGGTAGCTATTTCATCTCCTGGTTTGGTGGTGATCATGGCTTGTTAATTTCTTTGAATTATGCCAGTCGGCCAGTTTCTAACTTGTACCATCTAATAGCGAGTCGAACTCCTCACCTGCTACGCCGTGGCGGTCAAACTATGCACTCATGTGAAAAAGGTGTTGACCATTGCATTCCATGTACACCCATGGTAGGTATCGATCAAAGAAGACCCACAGTTGCCAGACATGTGAACGAGATGACTCCGCGTGTACGTTCAAGGTTAAGCTGACAAGCGAGGTCATCACCAAATGTCACATTGACCTGCATTCCATGTAAACTGCGGTTGTTATTTTGCTGGTGCAGTCGGGTCAATCGATTTAGGTCATGGAAACTATATTTCACCTACATCAAGACACTTGAGCTACAAAATATAAGTGCAAAAAGACTGAATCTTCCGGCAAACAACCCGTAAAATACAACATAAATGTGATAAAAATACGCTTGAATCGATAATTAAAGAACATCTGAGATTTAATATTAGCTGAAACCATTCTGGATAATGAAAACTACGTACTTTTCGGGATGTTATTCAATGTTGGTTAAACGTGATATGGAATGAGATTGGATTCAGAAAGTTGGGGTTACAAAAGCTGAGCTGTGGTTAGAGGACATATGTACTCACGTCTTGTAACTCGTGGTTGGTGTGACCACATAGGGTATATATATCTGTATATATTAGGCAGTCTCTTGTAGATATACTGAGTTCAACAAACCAATGAAGTGTACAATACATGGAATGGATAGAGTAACAGTGAAAAAAGAACAATGGAATATTTTTGTCCCTCTATATTTTTTTACCGTTTGTGGTGAGAGGGAAATAGAAATGATGCAATGTGTTGTGGTGTTCACATCCCCATCCCTTACACACCACTACCGGTTTCTTACTGTTTGCCGTCATCAAGAGGAGACAGTAAGATCAGGTTTAGTGACACTTACAATGATGTACTTTTTCCATTAATACCGGTACATTGCCATCGTTGTGTAGAGCCTTCCGTTCTCTCTTGTTGCACTGCATTCAGGCGAACCCGCCGTCCAACAAGAGCTAGACCAGAAGTAAGCCTTTACAAGCCACTCTTCGAAGTTAGTGGCTGAGCACCAGCTTTCATATAGAGCGCTCGGTGTGGTGCGTAGGGGGTGTCCCAACCAGCGAACACGATGTCGGTTAATGGCTCTGTGAAGGCTAGTACACACAGACTACGACCTTTTAGTCGCTGGTCGCTGAATTGGTTAATCACGGTTGTACTTACAAATTACAAAAAAGACATTGCGGTTTACGTTAAATGCAGGTGAATGCGTCATTCATCAGCAAACATCACATGACCGGAACAAGACATTATGCTAACCAACTTGCGATAGATTGTTATACAGTTAACCAAAAGTGCATGTTAGCCACCTAATACATGCTGCAATCTGTGGTAAAGTTAATATCAAGTATTTATAGAAAGTTCTGTCAAAGCTTTTCGGTAGAATATAGAATATCACTTTCGGCTGTGAACCCGAGATTCTATAATTAAAACCATAGAATGATTGACAAATCTCTCTTACTTTCCGTAAACGGGTCAATCTGCGTGCAATGCCTAATTAATTTCTCCATAGATTTGAATAGAAATGTCATGGTCAGAATCGTGGTGTTTGACAGCCCGCGAAACCCAAAAAAGCTAAATTACATGGAACTTTTGGCCACAAGATCACGTTTGTGCTGTCTGCGCTTTTCAGGATAGCGGAATTTCGTACCTTGCATGAATTTCGGATGCTGGTATTCAAAACTAAATTTGAGTGAGCTCAATTGCATGCATTTCCATCACACACACCTCCTGACCGGTTTCTTGCTGTTTGCACTCATCAGGTAGGGACAGTAGGATCCGGATCCGCATACGCTTCGAACAGTGGAAGAATTGTAATCAAGTAGCGCTTGTATACCACTGTTGGTTGGTACGAACAACCTGTTCAATCACATATGCCCATACTCATGTAGACAGGGTTTAAACCAATGAACGAAATAAACTCATTTGCATGCAATTCCATCACACACAATTTGAGTAACTTTAGCATGTAACATGTGCATTAACATGATCATAAATTGATCAAAAATATGCAGTAGATCGTTTTTTAGAAGGTGCGTGGGATTATGTCGAGGTCAACGGATGCCAAATCGCTTTCCCTGTTCCGACGTCCCTTACGTTGTTGGCGCAGGCTTCAAGGTCACTCGATGTGACATTAACCACGTCAACCCCCTGGTGTTTCACAACAGGCATGTCGATTTTGTCCCAATACATCCCTGAGGTCGGCATTACCTACAGAGTAAACAGAAAAAAGCCTTACGGAACATACAATTTCAATCCTTAAATATCAGTCTTCGGGATTCACGCACTCAAGTGTTTGATTGCATGGATTCTGGCTCATATTACAATACATTACTCAATTATTTGAATTCGAAAATGGACGAAAACTTGAGTTGTATACCACACAAATGTTACCACAACTACCAGGTTGTTATCCGGAGTAGCACAAAGAAATGGTCAGCTATAAAGGGGAAGTCTTGAGTAACCTATAAGAATTTTAGTACGGAAGCAACTTGGAAGCGATTCATGTTACGACGCTTGCAAGAGAGGATCGCATAGATTCAAGGAAACGTGCTTACGAAAATAGAAAAGAAACTTAAGCTTTTCTACAAGGTATTAAATGACCGATCAAGAATCAGACCAGGCGTATTATCTGTACAAATCCCTAATGGATGGACTCACTCTGGACAAGATACCACCGATGATTAGCAACATTTTACTTACTTTTCTTCAATACTAAGCGTTGTATCCCATATCGAGATTTATCAAATTCTTCTAGTTCGGAATTAGTAAGTGAATGACTGTCAATGAATATATGGTTGGGTGGAAACTTTGTCAACTAAACGGAAAGAAGTCCTCTTGCGCAGACAAAATTACCCCCGCCATTCTTCGCAGGTGTCGAATTGCTTTGAATGCTCCTGTCACGCGTTTATTAAATCTCAACTTACGTGAAGTAAAAATACCATCGCATTGAAAAATCAGGAATGATAACTCCTATTTATAATGGCAGAAGCAGTTCGAACACCGCAAACTATACTCCGGTAATGCTACTTCCGCGGATATCTTTTATACTCGCTTCGGCGGTACGTATATTAAAATGGGAAGGAATCCTATATTAATGGAACGCATTGTGACTGCGCGCATAAGGGAACATTTTGAAAACTCAAATATTTTGACCGCAGCACAAAACGGTTTTCGAAGAGATCGTTGCTGTTTATCTAAACTTCTTACAACGTTTGAAGATTGGACCAAGGCACTAGACAAAGCTGATATTGTACATGCTTGCTACATCAATATTTCAAAATCATTCGATATATCCAACCATGAAATTCTAATAAAGAAGCTCGAAGCTTATAGAATAACGGGAATGTTGCTGAATTGGATATGGGACTATCTTACTGATAGACACCCATTGTAGAAAAATAGAGGCCACAAAAGGAATTTCGCAAAACTTGGCGATTGGGCCTCTTATGTGTATATCTATATATGAACGATATGGTGGAGAATATTTGATGCAACTTGATACTGCGTGTCGATAATATTAAATTGTAGAAACGTGACAAGTCTGTTAATGACTGTATTGCATTACAACGGGATCGGTGAACCTTTTATTGTTGGTCTCAGTCAAATGAATTATAATTTAACCCGGCGAAATGTAAAATGATGCCGTTTTGAAAATCTCTGCACCACATGTATCAGCTTGGCATGCGAGATCTCGTCTGGACCTCCGCAGAGAAATGATCTCAGTATCAGGGTGTCGTTTAATCTTGAGCCCGGATTCATAGCCGGACAGTGTACAATAAAACCTGTCGCATCTTAAGTCTTCTAAGAAGGATATTCAGGATTTCAACGCCCTAAACCTTAATCTGGTTAATTAATACGTATGTAGTCCTATTATAGAATATTTCATCCAAGCCTGGGCACCATAGCTGAGGAAGGATATCGAACTACTTAAAAGGATTTATCATCGTTCGACAAAGTTGGTGTCCCGTTCCATAAATTTGCCTTCCAAAGAGCGAATGTTAAAACTAAATCTGTACGATTTTACCAAGCGACGGATACGGAGTGACCTCCTGTTGGCATTCAAAATCTTGCATACTGAAAATCATCTCCTAAAACACTTGCTGAAACCCAATGGCCTTACTCGAACACGAAAACATTCAAAGGCTTCAAGCATTTTGCATTCTCGATGGGATATTTGTCGAAATGTTTTTTCGGTAAGAATTTGTTTTACTAGGAACATTTTGATTGAAGAAATCATACCGTCGGAATCTGTTAAGCTTTTCGCTTCTGAAGTCGTTAAGATATGATGAATGAGTAAGTGACTGTCCCTATTGATTTTTGCAAGATATTATATCTTTACTCGACATGCCTCTTCATCATGTTGTTATTTTTAAGCTTACTGCTTTTCTGAGTTCGAATTACCTAATTTCACGAAGCAGGTACTCCCACGGATAATTAACACCTATATTCGGCCACCAATGGATTACGGAGTTAAAGCATGGTCCCTATGGTTACAAAAGGACGTGACCTTGCTGCAACGGGTATACCACCGCGCCACAAAACTGGTGACCGGGCTATACAACAGGCCATACGAGGAGCGGATTGCAACACTAAACCTCTTTGACTTTTCGTACCGTTGTCTCAGGGGTGACTTGATCCTGCTTTTCCACATTCTGCATACAGTGGATCACCCACTTGAACACCTGTTTCATCGGCAACAAGCACGTGGTAGCAGATCTCATGGCTACATGTTAACCATTCCCCTTCCTAGATCAAATTGTCGAAAGTTCTTCTTTACTGTCCGGGTGTGTTTTATATGGAACTCATCATATGTGCATCAAGCCTGAATATGTTCAAGGCTGAACTTGACAAGTATATGTTGACCAAATCCAACCTCGCACCTTAATACGTAAGCTGACTTTCCATATGTACAAAATATCTTCGTTGTTTCTTTGCATTCATTCTATTTGTAAGCTATGGTTACTGTAAAGTATTTGCTTCTTAAACTATTAAACCTTTGAATTTGATCTTTGAATTACGTTCCAGCACCATTCCAAAACGACGCAATAACAATTGGTCAAACGCGTTTATGAAGCAGATAACAAAGAACTAAGCACACACGCCTTGCTTTTGCAAGCAATTCGCGTCATCCCAACGTTGTCCTCGTCATATGCGTGCCGGTTGTTATCTCGATCCGTTTTTCTCAATCGATTAGGTGCAACCAATTTTCTTCAGACCATCGCCACTTTTGTGCTTCTTTGACCAACCTTGACGAACTCCGTATCGTTTAATAGAGGCTGACGCTGTCCATCTCTTCATCTTACCAAGGATATTGTTGCTAAAACAGTTCTGATGGAATTCGTCCGAATAATTACGAGTTCGCGACCATCGTATGACATGTACGATGCAACCTTTTCATTAGCTCTCTATTAAACACTTGCTTCCAACGCATCTAGAGTTATGCAATTACCTTCTAGCATTACTTTCAAACGTTACTGATCCACATAGCTTTATTTGCGAAAAGTTCCAGTGATTGAGGTTTGTGACCAAATCTCGAGCATTTATTTTTCAATGTTCTAACGAGTTCTCTCTATTCACAAATTACAACAAAATCAAAAACAAAATTCTACTATATCTTCATCAACAACATCAAAATACTTTCTCCAGCAACCAAATGCTTTTGTCATGTCGCCGCTGTCAAGCTAACACGATGTTGTTGAAAGTCATACGCTCCAAACAGTATTATTCTCGTTGAGAAACGTTTCAAAACGTGTTTATTAACTGGAATATAGTTTGATCGGTTTATCTATATTGACGGCCGACCTATATCCGGTTAAAGGACAGTCGATATTTAGTTTTAAAGAATTTTTGGTCACAAAGAGCACAATTGCTTTAGCATAGTAAATATTCATTCATCAAAAAGTAATAACACAATCATGGCATGTAGTCCAGTTGAATAATTACCTTAGTTAATAAGCGGGTGTCGTCAAACTTAAGGAACAAATACATGTCAAAATTTCTAATGAAAGTTTCGACGCTTGGAGCAGTAACAATAGTTTCGGTGAGGGCATTCCAAAGGATCCAGACACGTATAGAATGAAACTATTGGCGACTGGTAATACAGTAACGGAATATTTGTAATTTGCGTGTATGTTGTGACTCACGGTATTCGAATAATTGTTTTAAAAGATGATGTGGGTTGTGTCATATTTTGTACGTAAGCATCACATAACTCTGAAGGCTTCGCAATCGATCTTCTTGAATTAGTTTCTGGAAATCACTTACGGGTTTGGTTGCATGATGGTATATTTTATCAAGCATTAGTGTATCCTATTGTACTCAAGGAGTCCAAGCTCGCTATGCATGCTCTATGGTTGGATAAGTGCCCTTTCATGATATTGGGTAGCGTTCCTGACATCATGGTTTTGAAAATCCATCGCAGCATACCTAGAAGCTTTTAGATGACCTCACAATACAAGCTGCCGTATACCCAGACTTCAAGATCCCTTTCCGACTCCGTCCAACTTAAACGCATCTGCCCAAAGTGATATTGCTACTTGAATGGTTTTCCCATTTGCAGTACTTTGCATTTTTGAAATTTAAATGGCATATTACTCCGTACCTACCATTCATGGAGAGCGAAAAAATCACTTTACAGTTGTACACAGTATGCCGTAGATTTATATTTTATTCGCTTCAATATTTTAATATCATCAGAATGAGAACGTATGCGGCAGGTCGTTGATGTAAACCAATGGAAGTACTGGCCCGAGGACGGAACCTTGCGGTACACCATAAAAGGCATCGATGAGCAGTGAATGTGCCGCGTTAAGTGACATGATTTCCTAACGTCAAGTGAGTTAACCTTCTAATCCTACGAGTAGCTGTCAGCTGATACGAATCTGCTGCATCTTTTGCAGTAGTCGACAGTGATCGATTCGGTCAAAAGATTTGGACATATGCAGATTGCAAGCGTGATGCTAGCTCCTCCGTCAACGGCAGAATACTCGATGGTTTGAGAATCACGGTAATTGATTTTTTCTTGTGATTATACATTCAATTCTTAAACTGTTCAACGGTGCGCCTTTGTCCGACAGGACAAACAGGATTATTAGATTGTTGGACTCTGCTGTTGTACCCTGATTGGCTCATGTTAATGATTAAAGATTGTGCGTGATTAGATTACAACGAAAGTATTATATTTTCTCAGTTTTCGTCATCACAAACGTTTAAACTAAGAGCGTTGGCAAGGAATCACTGCATAAACTTATTCTCAAACTACATGCATCACGCTGCAAATTTCTTTGCATTATGAATACACGATCGGTCCCAAACATTTACCAATCGATTGCTTACATGCATCATCATGGAACGTATAGTCTCGAAAAGAATGGTTGCACACTTTGAATCGCAAAATTTGCTTTCGCCAGCGCAGCATGGATTTCGATCTCACCCATCTTGTCTCACAAATCTTTTCATAGCGTTAGACGGCTGGACAAAGAAGTTGGATAGAAGTTCTTGCATCCGCGTATGTTACCTAGACATTTTGAAAGCTTTTGACAGAGTTAATCATCATTTGCTTCTTCAAAAACTGAGGCGATTAAGAATATGTGATCCACTCCTCTCATGGTTGTGCGACTATCTGTCAGATCGCGACGCCCGAGTTAAAGTTAACGGAGTGCTATCCTAAACGTTCAAAACCGCCAGTGGAGTCCCAAAAGGACCTGTGATAGGCCCGCTCAACTTTCTGTTGTACATAAACGATTCACCCCCTCATATCGTCCAAAATGGTCCTGTTCGCGGATGATATGAAAATTTCGACGCCGATAAGTTCTGCAGAGGATTTTGAGAAACTGCAAATGGATTTGGACAGCGTGTCGCATTGGGCGGCCATGAATGACACGTCATTCAACATACAGAACTGTAAGATGATCCATCTTAGCAAGAATGTTCCTGGGACATATCGATTGGTAACTGAAAACCTAGCATGGAGCTCGTTAGAAAAAGATCTTGGATTGTGGATTACCGGAAACCTAAAAAGCACAGCGCACTGCCAGAATATATATCGACGGGCAAACAGATTGTTAGGTATCTTTCGAAGAATATTTAAAAGATTCTCTCTGGTAAAGTTACCAAGGATAATGAATGTCTACCTTCGCCATACTATGGAATATGCGGTAGAGGTATGTGCTCCTTGACTGCGAAAAGATATTGCTCTCTTCAAAATATCTATCAGAGACCAAAAATGTTAGTGATGGGACTTCGTAATGTTCCGTACACCGACAGATTTCGACGTCTGGGTCTATGCGACTTTACCCAAAGAAGTATACGACGCGATATTATTCTGACTTATAGAATTGTGTCTACCGAAGGACATCCCCTAAAACACTTGCTTAATGTGTGTGATGAAAAAGTGACACGCGGACATACCTTATCCCTCTACGTCCCAAGTTCCCGCATTTATTGTCAGCGCCATTTTTTCGCCATTTTCTTTGGAATTCTCTACCCCAACATGCAGTGGACTCTCCTTGCCTGGCGGCGTTTAAAGCGAAATTACATATGCAAATGAATAACATTGGTGAGCCTTACATTTGATATTCACTATTGCTTTTATAATATTGTATTATTCATGTTTTTATTCATACCGTAATCCTGTGGTGTTGTAATGTATTAACTTTTTTAACCATAAATCCTTGAATCATTGAATCCTTGAATTCAAGTACTGATAAATCTAAACGTGAGTTCAGGAATCTCCGCCCGGGCAGATGTCAGCTGGAACTTTTTTAATTAGCGTTTCCTACTTTCATACGGTACGTTTTTTCTTGGAAGGTTCATTGTCTAGCTGTGTAAAGTTAAAATTAGTAATTGATGGCGTTTCTAAATTATTAATAATCTGGTAGTGTGAAAAATAACTCGTGAAGAACCGATGGTTGCAAATTCACACGGTATGATATACGCAATATCGAAAGATTGGATACAAGACAAAGGACTGTAGTTAACTTAGAATATCATACGGTCATTGCTCCTTATTTGCTAGTAACTGAGAGCAATCGAAAATAAGTAACCTTAACATAATCCTGCCTGCTGATTCAAGAGCCTCAATCCTTAATTTTAATGAGCGGACTCACACGGTGCCAGCAGGAACATTGGTGACTCGAAGTGTGGTGGTTGATGCTACGTGAAATTTACATCCGCGGCAGATGCAAGAAAAAGACACGGCTGAATTATGGATCAGTTCTTTTAGAACAGGCAAACGATATTCCATCAACTGGCAGTCAGAATTCCAAGCATGCAGCACGGATATCGAATGAGACACATCAAAATTCGTACGGACGGCCTATTAGCGAAGAAAATCGGTCACTAGCGGTGTTCCACAAGGATCAGTGCTTCGACCAATACTGTTCCTAATATATATATATATGAACGATTTGCCAATACCAAATGATAGTAAGATGGTTCTGTTTGCTGACGATAAAAAAGTATGGAGGCGAATCAGCAATGCTGATGGTTGTATTTTGCTACGAAACGATTTGAATGCTTTGTATATCTGGTCATCCGTGAATAAACTGCCATTAAATATTCAAAAGTCTAAGATCATTCAGATAGGTCGTGACCTTGGTTTTTCCTATCAATACAATCTCGGCGACAAAATCCTTGAGTAGACCTTGGAAGAAAAGGACCTGTGTGTCTGGATTTGCTGTAGTTTGAAAAATGGTCTACAATGCGAAATTGTTGACAAAAGCGCGTCTCGGCTGCTCGGCATGCTACGGCGGATATTTGGACGTTTTCGCCCGGGGTGTTTTCCTCTTTTGATGAACACATTTATACACCCGATTCTAGACTATGCTTCACAAGCCTGGACACGTTAGCTCCAAGAAGACATCTTACTTCTGTATCGCATATATTAGAGAGCTTCTGAGCTTGATATTGGACTCGAAAATATGCCATTCGCCTGGCAACTCAGACGACTAGACCTGAGGACACTTGCACAAATGAGATTGTGCGGTGATCTCATTCTCGCATATAAAATACTCAATACTGTTTCCCACCCCATGGACATATTATTTCACCTTCGAACTCCCGGCAACAGCCGTGGTCATGTTTGCAAGTTGGAAATACCGTACTCCAAACCGAACTGCCGCAGGTATTTTTATTCGGTGCGTGCTTGCATTGTTTAGAATTCCCGACCTGCCGATTTGGTAAGCTCAAACAGTTTATCAATATTCAAATCGAAACTTGACGATTATATGAGAGCTAATCTGAATTTTGCCCCCAACTATTAATAAACTATCTGCGTCCCATTGATATTGATTTTATTTGTACCTATAGTTCGACTCTATAGTTATTGTAAATTTAATAGCTTTTTCAACCATAAATCTCGAATCTTGAGACAAAAAAAGCAAATCCGAGCGACAGGAAATTGGTTTATTCGCAAAAACCGCGTACCAAGTCAAAAAGTGTACAGTGATTGAGACCAACAAAAAGTGTACGAAAACACCACAGAAGCATACAAAATGACGAAACATCATTTTAATTAGAATAATGGCGTTGTTCTCTTGAAAACATCTCCTATACCAGCGAACGATAATTTAGGTTTATGAATAGACACAGAAGCTAGTTTTTGGATTAATTGATCTTCTTTCTGACACCTGTTAAATTGTCGAGCCGTTTACAAGAGACGACGAAAGATGTTGATCTTTTTTCTCTAAATTACTAATCAACACATGGTTCCTGCATACCACATCAATTAAATGCTCATGTACTGTATTTGGTTGCCTACATTTCACACATTCTCTCTTCGCAACTGTTTTCCGACTTTTTTGTGACCGGATGGCGACGTTTATTCTAAGTTCAATCAGCCTTGAATTATCTTGTCGGTTTTAATTTCATGTGTACCATCTTTCATCCATAGCAATCCACAGTCCAGTAAATCTAAAGACCGTTACCAAAATCACGTAAAACGATAATTTTCAAATCATGCAAATCATATAATTCGTGTGTTAGAGGAGGAAACTAGTTTGCGTTTTAGCCCCATTAATAATCCATAAATACACTATTACTATGACAACCTTTGTTTCTCAAATGGTCATTTGAAGCACGCGATTGGCTGATCATATCTACCAATCAAATTGCCTCTAAACACGCGGTCAATCGATGGTGAACTGACTCAGGCAGTCTGCTGAGTATGCGTGTGCTTATCGGTGTCTTGGTATTGATCGCTGCGCTGTTGACTCGCTTGTCGATCCCACAGGAGGGCAAACTTGCCGAGAAATCAGCCGTGGTCGCTTTGGGAATTGAACAGTGCTACGAAAGGATCGCGGATGTGGTGAATTATCCCAGGGTGAGTGTTTTTGTCTGATATCATTTATCTTCATCAGCCTAAAAGCCCATTATCGAATTTAACATTTTAAATTATTGACTGTTTTCTAAGTGTTTTCTGACCTAGTTTTGTGATTCTATCCGAAACCTACTGAAGTCTCACTAGAACAGAAACGCCCGGAATATTGGCCTGACAGTCTGGAGGGGCAGTAAAATCGCTAACCACCGTTCTCTAACACATTTCGCTCCGGTTGATATATTATTATTATTACTAGTTTTACCAAAGTAATGTGTTGCTCACATTCCCCGCACTTACACACCACTACCAGTTTCTGGCTGCTTGCCGTCATCAGGTGAAGACAGTAAAATCGGGTTCAGTAAGCCCTAAAACAGTGGATAAGTGGTAAACAAAGTTATACTTGAATGCCACTGTTACATAGGATTCGTACAACGAACCAAGTATAACCTTGTTTACCACTTATCCACTGTTTCAAGGCTCACTGAACCTAATCTTGCAGTCTCCACTTGATGACGGCAAACAGCGAGAAACCGGTAGCGGTGTGTAAGTGTGGGGGATATGAGCAACACATTACATTGGTCATCCATAAGCGCCTCGAGTGCTTAACCAATAATCACTTTGTGATTCTGTGTCTCAACATCGTGGTTCGTTGTATGAACCCTATGCAACAGTTGCATTCAATTATAACTTTTGTTACCGGTTTTAATTTAATTGGCTTTCGTTTTATGTGGATTTTCCATTGAAAAATAATTAAATACCATTGAGCAGTCAAATTCCAAATGTACTGAAATAACTGCATTAGTTTTCAGAGAAGCCAACGGGACGGTATAACAACCCCACGGAAACTGCTTTAATCATCTGCAATGAGGAACTTGCAACAGTAGACAGTTTTACATATGTTGATAGTTGTATTATTAGTGAAGCGCGTTTGCTTACATAGAATTCAGCTTGCATTACTAGAGCGTTTCGTGAATTGCGACAAAGAAGCTTGTCTCTACCAATCGATTGGAGTATGTTTGGGACCGATCGTGTATTCCTAATGCAAAGAAATTTGAGTGTAATCGGTTAGAGCAGATTTTGGGTAACGTTTCACTTCTGACACAGAAGCTTGGTCAGACCGAGGGTGATAGTCAGGACAGGGAACAAGATTAAGTTGTAGTCAACCCCCCACCACTTATTTGACCTTACCGCTAAACAGCCTATAGTACGCCTGCGCTGTGTCACGTGGGAACGAACGATTTTCTCACTAGTGTGTATCCAAACTGTCCTGACTATCACCCCTGGTCTGACGAAGCTTCTGTGTCAGAAGTGAAGCGTTACCCAAAAACTGCTCTAACCGATAGCACTCAAATTTCGTTGCAAGCTTGTTTCTAATTTTTGTATGATGTCAAATTAAATGGTCAGGACAAGTGGCTGTGTTTCGTGACAGTAAAAATCGCAACGAAGTCTCCACGCCGATGTCACTCTGCTAGTTCATGGCACTTGATTCAATGCGTGTTTCATTCGAGGTGTAGGCCCACTCATCCGAGTGTCATCTGGAGCTTCTTAGTTCCCAACCTTCTTCTGACTCCCCCTTTCAGGATTTTATCGTGGCATGTTTGTATAATTATATGGTATAATGTAATGCGTCTTGATGAAGATGCTGATGGATGAAGGTGTGTGGAAACGTAAAACAAGCGCATTTCCCCCCTATATCCCGTTCGTTTAAAATATAAAATAGCACCAGATTTATTAATTAGTCATTACCAGTGGTACAAACAATACGCTTCATTCATATAATATTGAAATTTTGTTTCAATTCGGTATAAAATTCGTGCAAACGGGTGGGTTATATATAATTGGTACGTACCAGCATCCCGCCATCAGCTTGAAAAAACACCGAGTTCTCGTAATCATTGTATCCCAGATGTTGAGTAGTAAAAAGCAAAGAATAATTTGTTCAAATATTCTCAGAACCATGTAGATTGAATACGCTATTTTTTGAATGACGATATGAATATAGCTTTGAAAATGTTTTTTGAGTATCAAGCTAGTTCAGAGTATCAAGAGGTAACGTGGACTCTCATGCAAATGCCAGCCACCAATGCCCATAAACGAAAACTTTGTTTCTCGTCCTCAAAACTTGATTGGTTGGAACTAATAACGCTTGACCAATGGAACCACGGTTTGGTAAGACAGGTGGAATCAACCTTCACAATCACAGAAATACAGACGGATGGCCATGAACATTATGTCTGTATTTGTACATTTTTCCAACACACCAAACGTCCGCTAACGTGTAATAGGTAAGGCCAGTACGATTATGATCTATTTGCTTGAAACACGAAAGAAATGCATTTGAAAGCCTAACTTGCGTATTTACTTTTCAAACTGGATATTACACTTCGCGGCAATTCAAAGTATTCAACGTATTAACTAAAATCTGTGAAACTTTCTGAAATACTAATTCATTAAAATACTGTCCCCACCCTGATGAGCGTAAACTGCACGAAAGCGTTTGTTAGGTGTTTTGATGAAAACGCAAGCAAACACAGATTTCTCATCCGAGCCCTTCGGTAAAACCCCATCGATACGTGTGTGTGTGCTTGATGGAAAATATGTACCTAACAACCTTTTCCAGCAATTGTTTACTTCATGATTTGTGTATTCTTTCTTCCACTTTATTATGCACATACACATTCAACTATTTTTCAGTGGATGAATTCGGTGAAGTCGATTGATGTACAATTCACCACTCCTTCCGTGAAGACTGGCCAGCATTTTGTAATGACTATGGACTGGGGATTTTTAGGTAAGCTTATGACAGCCCTTGATCAGTGCACCCTAAATTTCTTATCAGGCACATGCTTGTTGTTTGACATGTTCTTTTTTCAAATGATGAATTCCACATTTACAAGTATTACCATCACACCTCCAGATTGGCGATGTTTTTACTCATCAGACAGGGACCGTACGACTAGCATCCGCATACTTCAAAATAGTGAAGGAACACACGGGGCCTTACACATAGATTGAGTTAAACTCATGAACATGTACGAAAATCCGTATCTGCATGCAATTTCATCCGCACGACCAGTTTGGTGCTGTTCACACTCATCGGATGGCGACAGTAAGATCAGGATCCGCGTGCGCTTGAAACAGTGGAGGAAATGTAAACAAGTAGCTATTGTATGCCACTGTTGGATAAGGCTGGTACGACGAACCTGTTCAATCACATGTGTCCAAACACATGTTTAATGGGGCTAAACCTATAACCGTGAACCAAAATTTCATTTGCATGCTTTTCCGTCACACACACTCCACGACCGGTTACGTGCTGTTTGCACTCATCAGGTAGGGACAGTAAGATCAGGATCCGCATGCGCCTTGAACAGTGGAAGAATGGTAAACAAGGAGCGCTTGTATGCCACTGTTGGACAGGGATGGGACGAACAACTTGTTTAATCTCATTCGCCGGAACCATGGACTAAGTCTTTTTGTAATCTCACGCTAGACATTGATCAATACACCTTAACATTCTTATCAGGCACATATTCGATTATAACCTGTTCTTTATTCGAACAAGACATCGTCATTGATAGGCATGACGTTCACGCACACACCCCAGGACCGGCTTTGTGCTGTTTGCACTCATCAGATAGTGACAGTAGGATCAGGATTCACATGCGCTTGAAACAGTGTGGAAACAGTAAATTGTTTCTCTGATGGAAATACAATCAAGTGCCATGTTCAAACCTATGAGTTTAACCCACATACATATGATGAGTATACAAATTATTAAACTAAGTATGGAACTAAGTATGTATCCCAAAGTGATGCTATGTGTAGCGGAACTTCATAACTCACTGATCCATAATGTGTTGATGTACACTTGCAGAGAAACACAATTCAAGCATTCCGGGATTTATGGTTAATAAGTTATCAATTTACAACACCACAGGATTACGGTATGAAAATATTAAAAATATATAGTATAGAAGGAGTAGAGTATATCAAATGTAGGGCTAACGAATGATTTTCTTTTGTATATACAAGTCCAATTTCGCTTTGAACACCGCCAGGCAAGTAGAGTCCACCACAGGTTGGGGTAAGGAATTCCAAAAAATATAACAATCAATACGGGAACTTGAGACGTAAAGGGATAAGGTCTGACGGCGTGTCACTTTCTTATCACACCCACCAAACAAGTGTTTTATTGGATGTTTTTCAGTAGACACAATTCTATAGATCAGAATAATATCGCGGCCTATGCTCTTTTGGGTAGAGTCACAAAGACTTAGACGTCGCAAAGACCCATCACTAACTTTGTTGCACTGTGATAGATTTTAACAAAGCGAGCAATATCTTTTTGCAGCCAAGGAGCCCAGACCTCTATCACATAATCCATTAATCTGCTGGCTTGTCGATATATACTGGCGGTGAACCGTGCTTCTCAGGTTTCCAGTAATTCATACTCCAAGGTGTTTTTCCAATAAGTTCCACGCCAAATTTTCAGTTTCCAATCGATATGTACAAAAAACCCTCTTGACGACGTGCACCATCTTGCTTTTCTGATGTTGATTGTCCTATCAATCTTAGACGCCTATCATTTTTATCTGCCTTAGTCATTCTTCAAAATTTAGTTTCGTAAGTGATCGAATAAGCCCTTTCTGACACAAAGCATTTGCTACATTCAAGACTTATTTCTCTAAAGTCGCGTGAAAAGTCGCGTAATCTGTTTCAAAGGATGTCTCAGCGTTTGAGTATCATTTTTAAATCATCCACCGAACCTTGAGCTCTTTCAATCTCTCTCTCTCTCTCTCTATATAATATATATATTATATATTATATATTATATATATATATATATATATATTATCTAGTATAATATATAAAGAAACCTGTTGGCATTTTTTTAAAAATCAACATGGTCGACGTATGATGTAAAAAGACAGATTGAAAATTTTTATCTGAGCATTGCCAATTCGAACGATCTGCTTTTTGTCACCCAGTTATCGTCTATCTACGCAATGATGGCTCCGAAAGTTGTTTTTGTCAAACCTGCGGAAAAGGCCTTCTAAGGTCAATGAAGACAAGGCCGGCAAGATGAAGAAGAACCAAAGAAGAAAGGGATACTATGCCATGTAGAATGTTCTTCGTCGATATCATTGCGACGTTTGCATTTGATCAAAGGCCATGTTTATCATGAATTACTTCGTGAACGATATCTTCTAGCCCAGCACTCGCTATGGCAGTACGTATACAAAATTGGAACGATACAGAGAATATTACCATGGCCCCTAACGTGAGGATCACACGCTAAATTGTGAAGCGTTCCATATTGTTTGTGTAAAGAATATGAAATTGGCGTGTTCCAAAAGATGCACAGCAAGTTTCAACTCTACTCGTAGTTGATCATTGGACAGACCACTATTTCGATACAAATACGGTTGCAAAATATAGCTGAAAACCCATGACATTTACTATATGAGTTGGGAAGAACTTGTTCTTGACCGTTCACTGTAAAGGCACTGTGTAAAGCGTCATCTACAAGCAGGGAAAGAGGAGGTACAGCTGTTGGCTGTTGAACGAAGATCACACCGCCGGCGTGCAA
>JACCGJ010002068.1:34336-35767 GCA_013407085.1 Atriophallophorus winterbourni
ACATTCCTCCACTGTTTCAAGCGCATGCGGATCCTGATCTTACTGTCCCTACCTGATGAGTACAAACAGCACGAAACCGGTCGTGGGGTTTGTGTGATGGAAATGCATGCAAATGAATATTTTGTTGTCTTTTATGTTTGTTTGGAAGAAGATTATCAATCAAGTTGATCCCAAGAGTCACTCTCGACCAACTCAGAAAAGGCTGAATGACAAACGATCGAGCAATAACGATTTATTTGCACCCGAATTTCCTAGTTCGATCACACAAGTGTACTCACTGTTTTTATAACACATAGATCGATATTTTTCTCAAATGCTAGAATGGATAACGTTTTAAACGGTATTCAGAGTATAAAACCAATATGTGAATCTGGCTGTTAATATTGGTTACGAGAAGTGTCGAATTTTCAACAAATTAACTATTTTTAACTGTTTCATTTCTTAGGACCAATGCTTTCAAACAATAACTGATAATGCTGTACTCAAGAGCGTTCTAAAATCCGTAGCAAGATTGAATCACACCGGAGCTTTATAATAAAACATTAGAAATGTACACATTTTATACCACCAATCGAGCTAATCTGTCAGCAGATGTCATTTACACCTGCCGTGACAAAAACAATTGACGGATTATACGGCAAGTAGAGGTGGTCGTGCCTCAGATGATATTGTACGCGCCTGTCCTTCTTAACGAGCGCAGAACACACCATGGGCTGTGCAGTTCTTAACCAGCTTAAGATTGATCAGGTGAATGAAATTTAACCTACTGTCTCCGTCTGATGACGGCAAACAGCCAGAAACCGGTGTGGAGTGTATTTCGGGGGTGTTACACACCTAAGCTTGAGCTCTGTTCGTATCTGACACCCTTGGTCCTGGTCAAATCTAACCGTTAATAATACGCTACGCTCCAAGGTTAACTTGTATGCAACGTTATATAGGGTTCGGCCAACGAACCACGGATGTTCAGACCAGATCACAAGTGATTCTTGTCAAGCCCTCGAGGCGCTTATGGATGACCACCACCCAAAGTGGTAAGCGATGGGATGTGATCAACCATTACTTCGCTACTCTCACCTTTGACTGATGTAGGGTATAAGGCCATGACGATAATAACTATCCATCTGTTTGATATTTCTGTATGCCTGTAGAAATTCAAATATTACTGTCCATCTCAAGAGTATACATTCATCTGTTGGAAAAGTGTCTAATAAGACAGAGAGTAGATTGTCGAAACTTGAAGAGGTGCTTGCACAAATGAAGAATGCTATAGAGCCATTAATCAAGCCTAAAACATGTAAACTGAACAAACGAATACGACCAACTTTATCACCACCAAACCATTCTCTGGAAAAGGTTGAATTGTTGCAACATGGTAATAAGGAGAGTGTTAAATACGCCTTAAATCCGAAACCGTTCACATCAAATGCCCCA
>JACCGJ010002069.1:8449-31358 GCA_013407085.1 Atriophallophorus winterbourni
ACATACATACATACATACATACACACATACATACATACATATATACATACATACATACATACACATACATACATACATACCTACATACATACATACATACATACATACATACATACATACATACATACATACATACATACATACATACATACATACATACATACATATATATATATATCTGACTGCTGTTCTCGTACGCAACAAAATGTTGATATGCATTTTTAATTCAAAAATCAAAGTGATGCATACCTGCGGTCTTCTTACAAATCGATGACTGGGTTTTGACTGTCTGAAACGAAAAAGAAAGAAGATTGTTTGTATACATAGGCACGCAAATCACTTTGATCACGCAATCACTTGAAATTGCATAAAACAGAAGACTGTACATAAAATGAGAGTAATACTTAAAGTGTACAGGTATGTGTCCAATCACAAGTCTGAGCCAGGCAAACGACGCACAATCAGCCAAGAAACTGGCAGGTTACTCAGGCCTAGACTGACATAAGAAATAAAAATGATAAGGAAATTCGAGTGACTTATCGCGTGCAGCTCAGTACAGGTGGCAAATCAAACTAGTACTGTGTTAGCTGTGTACTAAAGAAGTTCTACACGATCGCACATACATGCAGATACACGAAGTATGGTATGGTATGAAAGCACAAGCCTGATCCAGGCAAAGTGCCGCACAGTCAGAGACTGCACGTGGGCTAAGATACTGTCAGGTTGCCCAGGCCTAGACAGGCCCAGATACACGAAATAAAACGTAAACAATGAAAATCACAAAATTTCTACGAAAGATATCCATCAGGTGTTTCAAAAGTGGAATCAAAGGTATGAAGATCACCCATAGTTAGCAGGAAAATTATATTTGCGTGACACGATAATGAAACGTTTCCACGTACTTTGTGAGAATCCTCGTGTAACAAGACCGGAGGCAACCGGAGGTCAGCGCTGGTATCAAACACGTCCGACTGATCAAGTGAAGGCATGTAATAGTTCAAAGCTGGAAAATCATTTTGATCGAAAAACGTGGCGATTGTTGCCGACATTCGAGCCTGGTCCGCTGACTCGGGTTGGGAAGTGGTCGGGACTGTACGGGTTTTGACGCGTGCCACACCGGAGTAATCGCGGAGACTTGTGCGGAACGAGCTCGTAATGGGCGATCGTGAGAGGAAAGGATCCAGAGATATATCGACTGAAAGAGATGACACGTTTTCTTTCGAGATATGTCGTATCGACATTGTTGTTATGTGCTAATTGTGTAAAAGAAAGACAACTCATGTATTTATAAAGACGGTGGACACCTTAAAAACAGGCTGCAGCGGACAACAAAGTGGGGTGATTGTATCGAGGATACCAACAGACTTTCCTGTTTGCTTCGTTCACCTTGATAAAATGCGCCGTAGCTGCTAGAACCTTGTAAGTAGCACTAAAAATACGCTAACACCGGTCTCGCTATAGCGGCTTTTGAAATTGAGAAAAAAGTAAAATTTGCTTTCGATATGGTTGGCAGGGGATTCAGTAGATTGTCAGGTATTCTTCAAAGAATATTTGGAAAATCCTCGCTGGTTACGATACCAAGGATAATGAACGTCTATCTTCGCCCTACGATGGAGTATGCGGTAGAGGTCTGGGCTCCTTGGCTGCGAAAAGATATTGCTCTTTTTGATAAAATCGATCACATAGAAACAAAGTTAGAGATGAGTCTTCGCAATATTCCGTGTACCGAAAGATTGAGACGTCTGGGTCTATGTGACTTTACCTAAAGGATGAT
This sequence comes from Atriophallophorus winterbourni, assembly GCA_013407085.1. NCBI lineage: Eukaryota > Metazoa > Platyhelminthes > Trematoda > Plagiorchiida > Microphallidae > Atriophallophorus > Atriophallophorus winterbourni. Next base: position 10,224 of record JACCGJ010002069.1, read on the forward strand.
ACGATGCGATATTATTCTGACCTATAGCATTAAGCCTGTCAAAGGACATCCACTAAGACACTTGTTTGAAGTGCGTGACGAGAAAGCGACACGCGGACATACAACATCCCTTTACGTCTCAAATTCCCGTATTGATTTTAGGTGTCATTTCTTTGCCGTACGTGCTACATTCCTTAGGAATTCCCTACCTCAACATGTGGTTGACCATCTTTGCCTGGAGATATTTAAAGCGAAATTGGAATTATACATATATATACAAAAGAACACTATACATGAGCCATACATTCGTTATCAACTATTATTTTTCACATTTTCATTCATGCCGTAATCCTGTGGTGTTGCAAATTATAAACCATAAATCCTGGATTCTTTGGTCGCATCATTACCCGTTAAATAGAAAATGGATTTATGATCCGTGAAGCTCTACATATTTCGATTAATTATACAGCTTGAACAAGGCGCATCAACTCCGTACTAAACGGTTACGGCATTATATTTGGATGACATTGACAGTCCAGTTGAAAACGTTAATCGAATACAGAGACCGAAAAAAGTTAATTCACGTGATTTTGGTTGGTAAATCGAACGAAAAAACAGATGTAAGAAATGAAATGACAAAAGTTCTTGATGGTGAATGGGTGCAGAAGTGGGGTGCGGCATCTGGTCCGTCATCATTAGCCTACTTTAAAATATACTGTCGTGAATGGCAAAGTCTCCCATTCGATCCCGATTCTTAGTGGTGTCCTGTAGGGCGCAATTCTTTCCCACTTCTTATTCTTTGTTTACATTTCCTATCTTCCGCGTTTTCATTCTACCCTTACTCTCAAATACGCTGATGACGTTGCCGTTGTTTTTGACCACCCTAGACGTCCTGACCCTCATGCAACAGAATCTACCATTGTCCAGTGGTCTTCATCACTCGACATATCGTTAAATCCAAATTGGTTGGTCAGCAACGCCAAACCCTGTTTCCGGAAATCCTCCGGCTTCCTTCAATGGCTGAGTTCAACATAAGCACCTTATTAAAGTAACTTAGTTACGTTATCACAAAGTCTCAACAGTTCTTGAAGGTTCGAAGGCTATCTTTCTGTGCCCTACGCATGCGTTCCCTATTCGTCCCACCTGATGTAGTTAGACAATTTCTTTTTCCTGCATTGTTCCACATTTCCTCTCTGAATCTCAGATAAGTTTTCCCGGTCGAATTGAAAAGGATTTCCCGATTATCAAAAGAGGTATTAAGGTTATTGAACGACTGAGCTGTACCGTCGAACGACGCTTCCGTGAATGTGACAGATTGGCCAGTCATAACTTTCTATAATGCACACCCACTGCATGAGGTCCTCGTAGCTTGCAAATCGTCCTCATCTACACAAAGTCAATACTTTGTCCCTTACTCAAGAACTGAAAAATTCAGGAATTCTCCCTTCCCTTACCTTGCTCGTTATTTGGTTAATTAGTCGAAAGTTATTCTTGATCTAAGGAGGCGTCTGACAGTGTGAATTTCAACCCCATTTTACGTAACGTTTTTGAAACAGTACTTTTGTGTCGTTGAATTAATATTATTGCTGAAAATTCATGTACATGAATACAGTCGTTTTCTTCGTCGTCGTCATATCGTGTATTGATTTTGGCTTCAAGGGGTAAATATTCGGCGTGAAGGACATATGTTAGTAAGTAGGTCACACTCCCTCTGACAAGCGAATCCAACTTATGGTTTGCCCGTGTAGCCTTGTATGACCCAGCTGATTTGATTTGGTAGAGATTACGGGCAGATATGATGTGAAATAAGGCGAACGCACAGATAATGGTGAACGGTTTATACAATTCTGTGCACAATCTCGATTATTCATTAGCAGCACTTCCTTTCGCCATAAAAGATGTCAAATTACCACATGGCGCTCGCCGGATGGAAGCCAACCTTCGGCCCAAATCGACCATATCGCCATAAGTGCTCGCTGGAGAGGTTGCATTGAGGACTGCCGCTCATTTTGGAATACCTGCATAGATTCAGATCATGCTCTTGTGCGATGTAGGTTCTCATTAAAGTTCTCCGGTACGAAACCTTCGAATGGGAAACGCATTGTGGTCGAAAAATTCTCTCTGCCTGCAGTTCAAGACATTTATAGGACCACCTTGTGTAACTCACTCCCAGTTGCTCAGTGTGCAACTGCCGATGAAAGGTGGAACAAAATAGCAGGGATTATGCGAGCCGCTGCAATTACAGCCTGTGAGACTACACAACCAACCCAAAAGTCCCACTGGATTTCACAGCGCTCTATAGAAATTCTTCACCAGCGACGCCAAATACCTCATGGTCCTGGACACAACACAGAGCGTAGACACGTGAGGAATGAACTTAAACGGAGCTTAAGACTAGACAGAGAAAGGTGGTGGCTAAATAAGGTCGAAGAAATGGAAATAGCAAATAATGCGGGTAACGTGCGAAAACTCTTCCAACTTATTCGATCGACTGGGCCTACGAAAAAAGGAGTGAGTGAGACTATCGCTGAAATAGACGGTACTCTTATCACTAATAAGAATCGCCGCCTCTCACGCTGGGCCGAACATTTTGAAGAACAATTCAGCTGGTCGCCTGCAACAGAATCTTTCCCTCATTTGAAGCAGTGTGATCCTTGGTCTGTTAGCGTAGATCCCCCTAATGATTTAGAAATTAAAGAATGTATCGAATCCATGAAACGATTCAAAGCTGCTGGCCCCGATGACATACCACCTGTCTTGTTCAAAGAAGGTGGCCAAGTCCTAATCAGCACATTAGGCGATCTCCTCCGTGAAGTGTGGTTATCAGAATCCGTCCCTCCGAGTTGGGGCGAATCGGTTATCATACCTATATTTAAAAAAGGTGTGCGAAGCTCATGCTCTAATCATCGTGGGATAAGTCTCACTCCCATCATTACGAGATTATTAACGTCCATATGTCTTCGAAGATTAACATCGCATAGGGAATCACAGATCCGAGAGCAGCAAGCTGGCTTCCGGCCTGGCAGAGGCTGTGTCGATCACATTTTTACTCTTCGACGGATCTTAGAACTGCGGCACACTTATCGACAGCCGACAATAGCCATCTTTTTAGACTTCAAAGGAGCATTTGATTCAGTCGATCGAAATGTCCTGTTTAACACCTTGCTGTGCAAAGGCGTTCCGCAAAAGTATGTCAACATACTACGTGCACTTTATGCTCATACATCCGGATGCGTTAGGGTTTACAACGAACTCTCACCCAAATTCCACACCACAAGTGGCGTCCGACAAGGATGCCCGATTTCTCCGTTTTTGTTCAATTTTGTAATTGATGCAATTATGGAGTTGTGCAACGATGGTGCCCCAGCTTTCGGAGTTCACATAATGCCAGGCGTCAAGCTTCTCGACTTGGATTATGCTGATGATATAGTTCTGCTCTTCGACTCGTACACAGATGCACAGGCGATACTGAACAAGCTATCTAGTATTGTGCCCGAATTTGGAATGCGTTTTGCACCCTCTAAGTGCAGTGTTCTGCTGCAGGACATCGACATATCGAACAGCACTTTATTGCTTGACAATCAGGCTCTTGAAATTGTAGATCGTTTTACGTATCTCGGTAGTTGTATCAATAATTCTGCATCGTTAGATGACGAGGTATCAGCACGCATCTCTAAAGCCACCGTAGCTTTCCGCAACCTAGGTCATTTATGTGCTGTGCGGCTAACATCGTGCTAAATTGATTGGCCAACGGTAGTATGCTGCGTGCTGAAACACGCTGCAGTCTCACTACCATTTCTATTTTTATTTCCCCTCATATCTCTCTAGGCCTGGGCATCCTGACAGTATCTTAGCCCACGTGCAGTCTCTGACTGTGCGGTACTTTGCCTGGATCAGGCTTGTGCTTTCATACATACATACATACCGGTGTATTGCTGTCTTTGATGATGATGAAGGCCTAGAATCCACGGAATTCAAATCTGTTTTACTCCTCACTAGTTATACTTAAACACAGAAACGATGTCACGCATCAAACTAGAGGAAAAATCAGGAGTCGGAGTTCCACTTAGTACTAAGAGCTTCCAGGCATCAGAAACCCTTCCTGCAACAAAATAGTCGTTCAAATTTAGAAATCTTGGAGCTCATCTGCTGGAAGTGTCCCAATCAGCAAAGACGACGCCGATTAATGACTAACTGAACGTTTGTATCAGAACTTCTTCAAACGCATCACCTGACTTTGGAGTTACAAGCGTGGTGTTGCCACTAGACCTAAGAAATTCTGCGCAAACAATAATCGTAGAAACCTCCAGCTGCATATTGTCTGCTCAAACTAGCCAACACTCGTTCCCGTAAAGCAGTGCGGCCTTAATCACAATGCTACAGATCAAGGAAATCGTTTAGAGAACTATGGAGGATGTCCTTTTTAGTGAGAATAAATAGAACGAAGAAATCGGGTCGCCTTGTCTTACGCTTTCAGTGGTGTGGCATGGCGGCGAAAGGCTGTCGATCTCTCCAATCGAGTGAATATATAAACCATTATGCCATTCGGTACGTGCTACCGGTGTATTGCTGTCTATGATGATGATGATGATATAAACCATTCCAGATGGTGAAATTCTTCAGCGAAATTACATGACGAAGCAGTTTCATAAGGCAGATCCGTCAACAAAATGGAATCGGGTAGCATAAACAAGATGCCTACCGTTAGTAGTCTCGAGGTTGGAGCAACTGACGTAGAGCGAAGAGCTGATCTACGCAGCCGCACCATGGCGGAAAACCTAATTGCTCTTCGTAAAAAAGAGTACCCTGGATTAGACGCAACGATTAGTTTACGTACCACTGAATAATTGAGTTTTCTCTGCAATGTATCATGAGAGACATTCCTAGTTAACCGATAGCACATTGGATTGAACGATCTTCCCGATTTGCGTAAAATATGGTTTTACAATTGAACCAGATTTTGAGTCACGTGTTGTAGAGTGAATGAATAGTTCGAAATCGGAGCGCATGAATTTATTTATATTTTTCATTAAATCAGCCAATTCCACCTGACCTCTGCCACACGGAGACCTTTTGGAATAGATCGGGTAAAGCGTGTTACGAAAGCGATAGATTTTCATTTGAGTTTCAATGCTGCAGAGTTTTGTGAATTGTTTTGTTTCTATAGGCAAACCAAAATCGCAGCCGAAGATTTTACTACGGACAGTTGTGTGGCACATTCTTGAAGCCGGCTAAGTCCACAATCAGTATGAAGGCAGATGGTATGGTATGATGGTATGAAAGCACAAGCCTGATCCAGGCAAAGTGCCGTACAGTCAGAGACTGCATGTGGGCTAAGATACTGTCGGGTTGTCCAGGTCTAGAAGGCAGAATGTAATATGAAATCACAAGATTGGATCTAGGCAGTAGCAGTCACAGACGGCATGTAGACTAAGGTACCATCAGGTTGCTCCAAACAGAGATAAGAAAGAGAACGTGGTGGTAAGGCTCCAGTGTATTTAAGAAGTATTGCACACTGCACATCTGTGTGGAGACAGTATATACCCGAAATCCTAAGGCGTATTCGTTTCGCTTGCTGAGTTTAACAGGTCTTAGCCGCATAACTACCAGTAACAAGCCTCTCTAATGTCGCAAATGAAAATAATCTCAGAGTTTGATTATAGGAAAACGTCTGGAAAGGAACCAAACAGATTATCAACAATACCTGATGCTGGAGTTGAAGTCGTTGTACTTTGGAGTAAACATTGGTTTGGTGTCATGTAGAGTGGTTTTGGTGGTTCGCAAGTCGCTGTGAAAAATGGCGAATGGAACTGCGTAAACTCTGACGAAGACTGGATAGCTGATGCGGATTTCTGGTTGTCCATCAGTCCGGGAGATGAAACTAGAAACTATGAAAAGTATGCATCAAAAAGCGTAAATGTGCGTCCGACTAACTAATAAACAATAAAACAAATGCTTACATCAGATTCACGAAGTGAAAGCCGGCCAAATCCTGCGTTGCTTCCAGAGTATAAAGATCCAACTATGTGCGGATGACGTGTTTGTTCGACATAATTCCTTTTCAATGATTCAACTTTGCTGCGTCTCCGAGCATTCTTGTGTTCAAAATCTAAGTCTGAGTACAAGGCTTCTTCGTCTACTTTTCTATGAAAATTAGTGAATGAAATTTGACAAGACCACCAACTGAAGGTTCCATCGATGTGCCGCACTGCTGCATGAGAAAGCATCGGGTGCATCAAAAAATTCTTCATCATCAGAGCTCATGAGTGCCAACGATTGTCAGTAATCATTAAAGGGAGTTCCAAAGTAAAAGGGTGAGTGTAGGATTTCTGAAATGTTATTGCAAATAGGGATTAGCTTGAAATGTGGTCAAAGTGAATAGCACGATAATTTATCAAACTCAGGTTGTTGAGCTCAGCTCTAAGGGCTCAGCGAAAGGTTCAGTGGTAAGCCTTCTCCATATATAAAGTCACAAAAATCCAATGCGAAACCTGGTCTATCCGAGCAGAAGATGTCCGTCGGCTTTCTGTTTTTGATACCCGTTGCCTGCGTAGAATTGCTCACATTCGGTGGCAGCATCGTGTTACAAATATAGATGTCTGCAAGCGGGTGTTAGGACCAGGTGGCCACGGACTGAGAGAAATGCTGATGCTTGCTCGCTTGCGATGGTTGGGACATGTCTTAAGAATGCCTTCTCACCGTTTACCGTACCGCGCCTTATTCGCAGAGCGTGACAGAAGCTGGGAGAAAAGATCGGGTTGTCAGTCCATGACGTGGCGCGTTGGGATGAAGAAACTCACCTTAGCGCTAGGCTCAGTTGGGCGTATTCGTTTGCCTGGTGGGGTCCAAAAGCACCACCTAATAGTTGGCTGGAAACCTTGCGCGATATGGCTACAAACCGAAGTCAGTGGCGCCAGTGTATTTTATTATGTGTCATAATTTTTTATCTGGTATTATTTTACATTTAAAAAAAAGAAAAAGAAACAAAAGAAACAAAAAATCGAATGCAGTGAAACTACAAAAACCAGCTGCTTTTTTGTGCATTTGCTTTTACGTATTCCGCTTGCCTGCTTTCCCTTTTCCACGCGCTTGCTTATCTGCTTTTCCTGCTTCATATTGCTTGGCACTTTGTCTGGCTCCAGACTTGTGCTTCATGATGATGATGATGAATAACATCATGAGGCGTCAGGTGTGACTCGCTGCATCAAAAATCACCGCCCATTGTCCTATTCTAAGACACTGTATGGTAAAGAAGCGAAATCTACAGGGACCAGTCAAACAGTGGTATCGGGCTTCGAGCTGGAAATTTCCGGAAAGGAGGAACAAGCCGCTACGTCGGTCACCGGCCGCCGATAGGGGCGAACCTTTCTCTCTTAATCGCCTTGTGGGTATGTATGTATGAAATTTCAATCCGGATATAGACAAGGGGCCCCATTCGAAAACAGCACGTGGGCTTAGTAGGTAAAACCAATGCACTAAATTCTCCAAGTGGGACCAGACAAACAAAACCTCCCCTACTTCGGTGTAGGCAGCCTGCATTCAATCATGACAATGACCTATATTTCATTGTTTTGTTGAACGACACCATATCAGTTTGTGTACGTATTATCAAACTCTGAAAAAACATATGTTGTATAAATTAATGAAACTGATGATGGTTGAACAAGGGTAGGTCTGTGCGAACAATTAAAAATCTGTTTAGAAGCAAAACGCTTATATAAAACAACACAACAAATATTGTGTGGAAGTACATAATCTTATAATAAATAATAGGTAACTATTATGTGATCAGACACGGGTGTGCAATCACGTAATGTGCTGTATGCGGAAACATGCTAAAACCTCACTGCCATTTTCTTTTATCTGTCTAGGCCTGGGAAACCTGGCAGTATCTTAGCCCGCGTGCAGTCTGACTTTGCAGCACCTATATATATATATATATCTATATTATCTTGTACGGTTCTTGTATGGCAGCTTACTAATGACCTATATATGCTTTCCAAATATTGCCCAACTCATTATTGAGAGAGAAACCAAGGCTTCAAGAATTTTGTATGGGAGCTTCACTTCCAAAATCAAACATGGTTTAATAAACCATGGTTTACTCATCCATATATATAGGCTGAGAATGTAAAAGGAAATGACCTTGGAAAATAGCACATTAAAACCGTGTCAAGGACTCGATGGACCAATCAGAATAAAGGGCGAATATGATCAAATTATAAACGTTATGATCAAATTATAATCATATATTCGCGCCAATATAGAGTCGTAATATCTTCAAAGATATTGAGTTTTTAGGGAAAATAAACGTCTTTCCCATTACCTCCCTTTTTAAAAGTGACTCAGTACCGACAGAGCTTGGGGTTCACTTGAAGTGGTACGACAGTCTTGCGTCTTCGGTTAGTCCATCGTCGGGGTTCTAGTGCGCGATCGGGAGCGATAATGTCAGGTGGTATTTCAACCGGAGGAGATGGGAGCTGGAAGGTATCCAATAGAAGATCCAACGGAAGATTCACTGGTTCCGCGGGTTCTAACTCCGACTGTCCTTCTCTTGGTCTCAATTGATTGAGATGGCGTATCCAAACATCGTTTCCAACTTGGATGTCGAACATAACGCTACCTCTCCGACATACAACCTTGCCCTCGATCCATGGGTTTCTTCGTTGCCGATAATCACGAGCATAGACGTTGGATCCCACTTTGAAGCTCCTCTGACTGAGATGCTGCTGAACATGAGGTTGTGGTGGCTTCGGGACCATTGCGTTATTGACTGTACGAAGTTTTCTACCCATTAGTGCCTCTGCTGGCGTTTGACTATTCATCAAGGATTCGTGTGGGGTCGTCCGGTAGACTAACAGGAATCGTTGCAAGTTGTCGACGGTAGTCCCCTCCCCTCGGAACTTGAGCATTGCTCTTTTGAATGTGTCGACAAACCTCTCCGCTTGTCCGTTCGATTGGGGATGGTAGATCGGAGTCCGGATATGCTCAATTGCATTCTTCTTGCAGAATTCGGCAAAATGAGCTGATGTGAATTGGGATCCATTATCTGAGACAATGGTGTCGGGAACTCCGTGTTGGCTGAATATCGAAGTGAGTGCTCCGATTGTGGTCGAACTTGTGGCAGGAGAGAGCGGGGCGATTTCTGGCCATTTTGAATAAGCGTCTACCAAGACTAAGTAGGTGGTTCCGTTGAGTGGGCCGGCGAAGTCAATGTGGATACGCGACCATGCTTTGTCAGGTCGAGGCCACGGAACCGGTGTTGCGTGAGCAGGAAGTTTTGCCGCTTGTTGACAATTGGTACAGCGCCTGACAAACTCGGTGATGTCAGCGTCCATCCCTGGCCAGTAGGCGAAACTTCGAGCGATTGCTTTCATCCGATTGAGCCCCGGATGTCCAGCATGAAATTGACGTATTACCCGTTGACGCAAAGCAGCGGGAATAACGACTCGAGCACCAAACATGAGACAGTCATCCACGATTGATAAGGATTCCCGTCTTTGGAACAGTTGATTGTCATTCAATTGTGGTGCTAGCCTAGGCCATCCAGATTGAACATATCTGATAGCTTCTGAGAGAACCTCGTCGTCGTTCAGGGTCCTCTTGATATCTGCGACTGTCACAGGAAGGTTTCGGACTGCTGTGGTTAACTGATCACGTACATACCGCTCAGTAGATATAGCTGCAATCACCACGTCCCCGTCACTGCCTGTTTCGTTTGAGAGTAGACGGGATAGGGCGTCTGCTTGACCAAAATCTTCTGTTCTGCGGTATTGAATCTTGAAATCGTAACCAAGAAGAGTGAGGGCCCAACGTTGCAGACGATTAGCTGAATGAGCAGGGATCCCTTTCTTTGATCCAAATACCGAAATGAGCGGTTTGTGGTCCGTCAGCAGGGTGAAACTTCGACCGTAGATCAACTTGTGAAACCGTTTGACTGCGAACACGAGGGCCAACGCTTCCTTTTCTATCTGGCCGTACTTCTTCTCTGCTGGTGTCAGTGTTCGTGATGCATGCATGATAGCTTTCTCCGTTCCGTCAGGAAACTTGTGAGAGATGACCGCACCAACGCCATGGCTAGAAGCATCAGCGGCTACAACGATTGGTAATACCGGATCGTAATGCGTCAGCAGCAGCTCGGAACTCAGCATTGTTTTCACTGTGACGAAAGCATCTTCGCAATCGGGTGACCAGTTCCATGCCATGTCTTTCTGGAGAAGGCTGTTGAGCGGTGCACGAACATTGTGTAGTGATGGCAAGAAAGCGCTGTAGTAACTTACCAGTCCAAGAAATGAACGAAGCGTAGAGACATCTGTGGGTGCCGGCATTCGTTGAATAGCTTGGATATTCGCTGGATCAGGATGACGACCAGAAGCATCGAAGATGAAACCAAGGTATTTGATGGAATCCAGGTAAAACTGGCATTTCTCTGTACGAAGCCGGAGACCACTGTCTTGTATCCTTTGTAAAACATCTTCCGTACGAGACTGTAGCTCACCTGTGTTTCTGCCAACGATTAGAATGTCGTCCATGTAGACCGCAACGCCTGGAATACCTGCCAAAATCGTGTCGATCGCTTGTTGGAAGATCGCGGGTGCGGTCTTCACGCCAAATGGGAGTCTGTTGAATTGATACAGTCCACGATGGGTATTGATCGTTAAAAACTCACGTGATTCAGGTGCGACTTCCACTTGAAAATAAGCTTCTGCCAGATCGAGTTTCGCAAAGCAGGTGCCGCCATTAAGTATGGTGAAGAGATCATCTGGTAACGGGAGTGGGTAGTGGTGAGTCTCAAGTGCATCATTGAGACCAGTCGAGAAATCTGCGCAAAGGCGAATCGAGCCATTGGTTTTCTTCACCACGACGATGGTGCTGCCCAAGATGAGTACGTTACCGGAGAGATGATTCCAAGTTCATGTAGACGCTGTAGTTCCATCTCGACTTGAGGAAGTGAGGCATATGGTACAGGTCGTTTGGGGCGAAATACTGGCTTGGCTCCTGGACGAAGTTGAAGGACTGCTTGTGTATGCTTGCACTTACCAAGATCCTCTTTGAACAGATCGGAAAACCGGTTGACGATTTGATCGATTCTGTTTGAGGGTGCACTGCTGCACTGGATTTGGTTGCACAGAGCATTGATTGGCTGATCTGCCAGTTGGAGATCTTCGATCCAATCGAGTCCGAGAAGATTCAAGTTCGCTTTGGCGATGTAGCAGGTACATGGTGCTGTTTTCTCTCGGAAAGACACACAACACTTCAGTTGCCCGATTAATTTGAGTGATCCACCACAGGCACTGGTTGCAGGCGGACATGTTGAATAGATACGTGGGCTGCCAAGATTTTTCCAAACTGCTTCGGAGATGATTGTAATGTCCGATGCTGTATCCAGTTGAAGCTGAACGGGTATACCGTTGATCTGTATAGAGATGAACCGCCGTCTCGGAGATGAACTTACTTGGAATGTTGTTGTGACGCTGAGCGCGTGTCCGCTTGGTGAATGCTTCCAAGGAGTCCTGGGCTTTGATGCAAACCTCTGCTGGTTTTGCTGCGGCTTTGAAAATGGCCTCGAAATCTTTGGTTTCGATGAAACTTGTTGTTTCGTTCTGGATCTGCAGAATCCTTCTTTGTGGCCTGTGACGTTGCACTGACTGCAACGGTGCTGTTTAAAGGGACAATATCGGACATAGTGCCAGGCTCCGCAATGCCAACATGGAGACGGTGGCTTCTTTGGCTGGAAACTTGTGGCGAATGCCAATTGCTTTGCTGAACGGCATGGACGGTGTCGGTGCCATGATTCCCATGTTGAATCATTGCCGAATCTTCTTGGAGACGGACCAGTCGTAGATATTCATCACCAATGGCTTGGAGAGTGAATGAGGGTTCTTGCTCAAGTTTGTTGAGCAGTCGCGTTCGAATATCAGCGAAACGCGGAGACACCAGGCTGCATATGAATATCAAGGACTTGAACTGGTCGTCTGTGAGGGACCGTAACTTGAAGCGTTCGCATTCGCGATTGACAATGCCCATGTGTGTCAAGAAGTCGTCTGTGTCGTTCATTTTCAGCTTGAGGCACCTGTAGCGAGTGTTGAATAGAGATACATGCTCACCGAAGAGTTCAATCAGTGACTTGATGGTCTCATCAAAAGTTCTATCCCGAGGATTCTTGGGAAGGATCAGGTTACAGTACTTATCCAGCTCTGCTGGGCCAAGTTTACGTAGCAGCAGCCGAACTTTCCATGAATCATCTTGGGCTGAAAAATCAACACGAAAAAGATCTTCATATCGCCTGAACCAAGTTTCAAATGTGATGTTAGCTTCCGGATCATAGGAGAATTCTGCGATGCTGTTCGCAATTCCGTCAACGGAGGGTGGAATAGCACGAGGTTCTGTGATTGGTACTTGCTTCTGCAGAAGAAGTTCCATTAGCATCATTTGTCGCTCCAAAAGAATTTCTATCTTGGATTGTTCCATGATTTCGTAACTTGAATAAACCCGTCGCCAAACTGTTACGTTCTTGATATGGAGCTAATAATGCACCGGATATGCTTTCCACAATATTGCCCAACCGACTATTGAGAGAGAAGACCAAAGCTTCAGAGAAGTTGTATGGGAGCTCACTTCCAATAATAACAAACATGGTTTACTCATCCATATATATAGGCTGAGAATGTAAAAGGAAATGACCTTGGAAAATAGCACATTAAAACCGTGTCAAGGACTCGATGGACCAATCAGAATGAAGGGCGAATATGATCAAATTATAAACGTTATGATCAAATTATAATCATGTATATAATTCAAATCTATGTTGACATAGTGTCAATATAGAGTCGTAATATCTTCAAAGATATTGAGTTTTTGAGGAAAATAAACGTCTTTTCCCATTAGTTTTTGGTTTGTACGGTTGTACAAACGTTCAGTACTTCTGTGCTGTACAGCTACCTCCATGTTAAAATGATCGCCACCGAGAGTAAGAGGCATGCGAAAACGCATTGGAGTCTCACTACCATTTTTAATTCTTCTATCTGACTAGGCCTTGGAAACCTGACAGTATCTTAGACAATGTACAGTTTTTAACGGTGCGGCTAGTTACCTGGCTTAGGCTTGTGATTTCATAAATACATACATAATGTGACAAAGACCAAAGTCCTTGGTCAATGGATTGCATCGCCTCCTATCATCACTGTAGGAAACCTTCAGTTTCAATAAGTACATCATTTCACATATCTTGGTTTAAACATTGAGCATAACCTCCTGCTAGACACGGAGATTGATAAGAAGATTGGCAAAGCAGCTGTTATTTTGTCCCAATTGAACTCTCGTGTTTGAGGTGACCGCAAGTTGACTGTAAAGACAAAGATGATGACATACAGCGCGTGCGTACTGAATGTTTTACTGTACGACAGTGAAACTTGGACCACACACTCAAGACAGGAACAGAAGCTGAATGCTTTCCATTTACGAAGCATTCGTCGTATCTTGAACATATCGTGGATGGACAAAGCGACTAATGATGGGGTGCTTTCAAAAGCTGATCTACAGAGCATGTTTACACTACTAGGACAGCGCCGCCTGTGGTGGCTCGGCCAAGTCTACATAATAGAAACTGGACGTATTCCTAAGGATCTACTCAATGGTGAGATACAATTAGGAAGTCCACCATTGGGCAGACCGCACTTGCGGTACAAAGACGTTTGCAAAAGAGATAAAAAGCTCTTGGCATTAAACCCGCAAGTTAGGAACAACTTTTTCTTGACTGCTCACATTGGAAACGTTATGTAAAGAGTCGTCTGCAAGCTGGGAAGGAGCAGATACAGCTCTAGGCCGCTGAACGCAGATCACGCTGCCAGCGTGCAACTGACGCCGATTGACTGAGTTCTGACTACGGTTGCGAGCGCTGCGGGAGAGATCGTTCCTCTCGAATTGGACTGTTTCGTCATTCGAAAACCTGAGGAACATGAAATCATGCGATTGTGAAGTACATCAATGGTCGACATCGACCGAAGGAGGCCAACAACATATGGTGACAAACTATGTCCTTCAACTCTTGGAATACTGTCAGCGCTTTCAGTAAACGGTTGCAGAAGGACTTCGCACTGTATATACCATGTTCTGGTTGTTTAAAGCTACATGCTTATCTTACAATTAGTATACAATTGCATAACTATGATTCTGAGCATTGATAAAATACACGACTTTTTTAACTCTACCGCAATTTTGTGAAAATCAACTTGCATATAGTTACCGTGCTCAGAAGAAGCTTGCTAGGACCCGAATACTAAACAATTAGATCATATTAAAACCGGTGACATGGATACAGTGGTGATTTATTTATATTTAGTGCACTATTCCAACCAGTAACTCAATTTCAATCAACAAGAGTCACTGTGAATTTTTTTATCATTGATCAAAATTAAAATAAATGCAACTCATTGAATGAATAATCGCACTGAAATCACATTAGACTCACACAGTGGACCAATAAAGCAATTTGATTTATCGCTTTTATAAAGGTCACAAGTTCAAGTACGATATTCAGTTCAGTTCAGTTCAGTTGCACAGGACAGTAAGTGGTGAACGAGCCAATCGAGCGTCCAGAATTTCTTTCGGTGGAAAGCTGCAGAGAAGCAACCACCACTGCCAAAGCGTTTATTCTTATTGTGGTTTGGATATCCTCGACGATCGCGATGCCAAGGGATTATCCAGGTTGTATTTAGAAAGCGCCACGTAATGAATGATGCTGGAAAGATAAGAATACATTTCTTCTCACCAGTACGGTGAGAGGTCAGCTAAAGAAGAGTTGTGTATTAAACAAACAGAACTTTAGCATTTACTTACTTACCAAACAAAGATAAAAATGGTGAACAACCTAATCTTGCATAAAAATTAGGGGGAGAATTCAGGAAAAAGCTTACCCCAGATGCGGTCCAAACCCTGCTCAAAACTTGCGACAGAACTGCAGGATATAAGTTCTTCTGGAAGCCGGTTCCAGAAATTTACCACCCTGAGGCTGAAAAAGTTTTTCCTGGAGTCTAGTCTACATCGCTCCTTAACAAGTTTGAGTGAATGACCCCGGGTGCCCAGCTCAGGACTTAAGGCAAAGAAGTCGGTCATGCTAACGCCACTTAACCCCTTCAAGATCTTAAAGGTTTCAATTAGGTCACCTCTCAAACGACGGCGCGTAAGTGAAAAAAGATCTAGGGACTTTAGCCGTGCAGCGTAAGGTTTCCCTCGCTGACCCTCAATCATGCGAGTTGCGAGACGCTGTACGCTTTCGAGTTGAACGATATCCTTCTTGTAATAAGGGCACCACGCCTGGACACAATATTCTAAATGCGGCCTAACTAATGCCTTGTAATGGGACAGGAATACCTCGGGTCTTCTGCTGGATAACACGGATCTCAGCCGAAAGAGAACTTTGCGAGCACGTTGAGCTGCAGCGGCGCATTGGTCCTCCCATTTGAAGTCCGTCCTAACCAGTACTCCTAAATCCTTAACACGCTATGTGGCGCTTACAGTGAGAGAATTGCCCGACACCTGAACTGAAATCTTATCAACCAGTGCTGACAAGAGTTGGCTTTTATTAAGGTTAAGTGGGAGGTCCCACTGATGTGACCAGTTTATGACCCGTTCAAGGTCGTGCATCAAGGTATCTTCGTCCGTTGATCCGATGAATTTAACATCATCCGCAAAAATGAAGCATGGGCACTTCAATGCAGAGGACAAGTCATCGATGAAAATCAGGAATAGAAGAGGACCAAGTACTTAACCTTGGGGTACACCACTGATCACGTTGGTTCCATTAGACAGCGCAGATCCTACCCTAACTCGGAATGTCCTACCTGTTAGGAAGGCCTTTATCCAAGCAAGTAGACTACCCCGGATGCCTTTTGCTGCTAGCTTAGTCTCTAGAAGGCGGTGGTTTGCGGAATCGGAAGCCTTGCTGAAGTCTAGGTAGAGGGCTCCGACAGGCTTCTTTTCATCCATCATTTTAGTGGCAGTATTTAGAAAACTAAAAAAATTTGTCAGGCAGGATCTACCCTTAAGAAATCCATGCTGAGTTACACTCAGCAGAGAATGCCGACTATGATGCTGATAGATTTTGTTCTCCATTACTTTCGAGACGATGCTAGTCAGGCTGACAGGTCTATAGTTCCCAACAGTCAAGCTGCAACCACCCTTGTGTATTGGCACGATTATAGCTTCTTCCCACTCACTAGGAACCACTCCTATGTTCAAGCATAAATTGAAGAGCTTGCATAAGGGTTCTGTAAGCACTGGGGCAAGATTCTTTAGCATAATCGAGTGGATACTGTCTGGTCCCTCAGCTTTGTTGACGCGAACATGGATAAGTGCTTCGTACACCTCGGATTCCATGGAGGACAACTCATCTAGTGCAGGAGCATCAGGTAGTAGATTAAACGAGCTAGACGAAGCATTTAAAAAATTATCACGTCTCTGAACGCCACTGAAGAACCTAGAGAAGGCAGTCGCCTTAGACAGGTCGGTATCGGCTAATGTTTGGTCCTCCAGATTTAAATCTCCAATGTTTTCCCTGGTTTTTCCTCTCGATTGAGCGTAGCTATAAAAATCTTTTGGGATTGGATTTAGCATCCCTAGCTAAGGATAACTCAAACTCCTGTTTGAGCAAACGCTGTATTTTAACACAAGCGTTCCGAGCGGTTTTTTATCGGACCCAAGAACCAGAAATGAGAGATAGCTTATACCGCTATAAACGATCTCGTTTACGGGTAGACCGACGAACTTGAGGAGTCCACCAGGGCGGCCTATGATGCTTTTTCACGACTTGCAGTCGAGCGTGCTTGTCTCGTAACTCCGTAAGATGCTTACAAATTCTATCCCAGTTGTCACTTACATCAAATATCCTTAGAGAACTGAAAGAAAGATTTTGAAATCTGTAGAAGAAAATCCCAGTCTACAAGCCTAAAATTTCTTTGAGGGCAAGCAATAGGTTTGTGAAACCGTAGTACCGTTTTAAAGCTTATCACTACGTGATCGCTTTTGCCGAGCGGTGGTAAGTATTTTAAAAATCTAACGGCTTCAGGCTGAGACGTTAATCCCAAGTCGAGAGTGGATGGAGTACATCCATTACGAAACCTCGTAGGATCGCTCACATGCTGATGCAACTCATGATCCTGAAGCCATTCGAGAAACGTTTCAGATTGCTTGGTAACTGAACCCAACAGGGACGGCCCAATTTATATTTGGAAGGTTGAAATCACCTAAGATGAGTACGCTGGGAGCTGATTAAACCAACCTATCGAGCGTCTTAATCAGCTGTGTAATCTCCTGCTGGGTTGCACTGGGTGTGACGTAGACACAAGCAATTGCAAAGGCTGACTTGTAGCAAGTCAGGATACTCGTAACAACTTGGACGTTTTCACTGGTTAGGGATATACCAGTTCCCGTATTGTGCAAACCATACTCTAGAAGGAGTGCAACGCCACCGCCTCTCCTATCGCCAGGTCTATCGCATCTAATGACGAGATACTGCTCGCTGATGTTTATTGGCACATCATCAAGAGCGGACAGCCAGGTCTCAGAAAGCGCTATAACCCGGGATGCAACTCAGCCACACGAAAAGAGAGGTCAGCCCACTTATTTCTTATGCTGCACACATTAGCGTACAGCACTGAGGCGCTGGTTTTGCGTGCTTCTGAAAATAAACATTCTTGGCCCTCGGTCGAAGCACCCGAGGGTGGTGCACGTTTTTTGGCGTGCTACTTAAAGCTGGAGTATCTGGTCCAACAACCTCTTACGTGGATGTTATGGACTGTTGACTGAGGATTGAGGCCGCCTCTATCGAAGAGCAACAACTAGTGAAATTTGCTCGGCTTCCATCTTTATTTTCGATAAGCGCGTCAACGTCGTTTAATCCGGACAGCCAGACTCGTAGCGATGAGCTGTTCGGTAAGATCGTAACGGATTCACTAGCGCTCCAGTTTGCATCAGGCTTACGGATAGCAGATGTCCTTAAAGCGAGGTTTCTCTTATTTGGAGCGAAAGGGTTTTGTCTAATATGAGATGGAGGGCTGTCTGGCTTAACCTGAAGCTTGTCTGAAGTTGTTGTGGCGATATATTCAGCCCTAGACAATACCGCATCACCTATCCGTCTGGTATTTGAATTCTACCTGTATTAACCTAGGGCGGTTATCCAGCTTCCATCTCCTTACACGGTGAACTCGCAACGTGGGAGTAGAATGCTTCAGACCTACCATTCGGATAAGATCGCTGATACATCTGCGATCAAAATCTCTTCGACGTTTTGATTCCGTAATAAAAGGCTCCGCTCGGTTAAAAACTATAACATTCCGGGTTCTAGTTTTTGAAGAATAATAAGAATTGCCGCTCAGTGACTCAAATTGCTTACGCAAACCGTTTAATTCCCGGATAATTTTATCCAGCTTGAATGAGCCAGCAACATTCCCATGTTGCTTCCGTTGAGTATGGGCTTTACTGTTTTGGATACGTTTTTCGGAGTTTCGGCTCCTTTTTTCCACCTTCGGAGAAGAAGCTTGCTTTAAAGGACGAGGTAACTGGATAGCTACGTCTACATTCTCAGGGGATGCAATTTTTTCGTCTTTTTGTTTGCACGCTTCCTTTAGGTTCTGGCTCTATTTACCACCTTAGGAGAGGTAGCTTGCGTAGAAAAACGTTGCAGCCGGCTAGATTTGTGCGCTATCCCGTTGCCTGCTGTAGTCTCAGAACATATATTCGCTCTCACCACAGATGCATACGTTTGGGCGGCTGCGAAATCTGACAAGCTTCGCGACGTCATGCTATTCCTTGGCTTTTGGCAAGCGGCGTCAGTGGCAACCTCATGACAGCCAGTACAATACCACTGCGACCAGCAATATCTAGCATAATTCCCGTAGTGAGATTTATGTGTGCCTGAGCAGCTAGGGTGAGCCCAACGCTTGCAAGCTGTGCAATCGATGCCCTTAGCTACCATTTTGCCACATTTTCCGTTGAGACAGGTATTTTTTGAACTCATATCTATCGGTTAAAGGTATGAGTAATGATGGATCACTGGAAAAATACAGGCTGATTTTATTACTGGCGTATTTAATCAGAAAAATATGAATAATATAGTAAAATAGTTATTCTATTTTACTGCAAATTCAAGGAATAGCGAAAATTCGTAATGATATTTATCGGAGCGTGGGAAACACAAACAAGTTAAAGGTACCGTGAAAGCCGGTTCAGTTCAGTTCAGTTGATACAAAACTGTGAATAACTGATAATCCAATCGAGCGTCCAGAATTTCTGTCGGTGGAAAGCTTCAAAGGAGCGCTGACCACTGCCAAAGTTGGTTCATTGTTCTTTGGTATCCTCGTCGTATGCGATGATACGTCAAGCGTTTTTCAAGCCGTCTTTCGGTCCCAGTATTTGTTGCTGCGTTTATGAAAAACGGAAAGGGTTTCACTTCACCAAGCGGATTTTGTTTTATTCAATATATCGTCTCGATTATTACTCGCCGTGCTGCTCTTCACTAAAATTCTCTTCTTTATATTTCAGCACATGTACTCTAGTTTGATATAAGTAAATCGTTACTTGTGAACTGAATTTCTCGTCTACACGTTACTTTATAAGTAGCTGAAGGTACTAAACTAAGCCCCAACAGATCCAACGGCGTATTGCCGCGAGGGTTATTACAACCCCAGGATAGTTCAAAGTAGAATACCATTCCGAAACGCTAAAATCTCACCGGAAGCACAGGACCGGTTTCGAGGTTTTTGCCTCTCATCAGCTACGCGTATCCGCTGGACGCTTCGCGTTTCGAACTAGTATTTGTGTAGACGGATGGCGCAATGTGAACTGAAGTTCTCGTCTACTCGCTACTCTATAAGTAGCTGAAGGGACTAAACTAAGCCTCAACTGATCCAACGGCGTATTGCTGCGAGGGTTATTACAACCCCAGGATAGTTCGTTACTTATTCTATACAAACGTGACTTCATTTTGAACTCATCATAAACTACAACGTTGCAATATACTTATCTAAGAACACGATGGATCCAACATTACGACTTACATACTTTAACGCTTATCCCAACACACGAGATGCACCCAAACGCTTGAATCATGCAATTAATACCTATGTGAACTCTGCGGAACAATTCAAATCTGATAAACTCGAAACGCACATTCATTTGCTGGATCCTCTGGTGTTTGATAATATTGTAGACTGCCCCGTTTACAATATTGAAATAGAGGCGTCTTCCCCGAATTATATTATTTATGCTACATATCACTTGCAAACGTGCTAGCAAGTACTTAACCATGGTGTTGATCAGTTTGCGCTAAAAATGAAGTCTTTGGTCAAGCATTATGAATTCAAAGCTTTGAGAAACAAACTACCATTCAACTTCCAAAAGTGCAAGGCGTTAAACATTGGAAAGACTGTTAATTACAACTACACTTTTGGGTCCCACCAACTCGTCTGGACAACTGAAGAGAAGGATTTGGGTGTTTGGACCAGTTCAAGTCTGAAGATTTCACTGCAGTGCAAAGCGGCTTACAAAAAGGCGTCACAAGTATTGGCGTTATTGAGACGAATTTTCGGCAGATTCTCCAATCAGTCGGTGCCCCGTATCATGAACACCTATCTGAGGCCAGTGATGGAGTACGCTGTTCAGCCTTGGTCACCCTGGCTTCAGAAAGACATCAATCTTCTGCAGCGTATTTACCACCGAACCACAAAGCTTGTACCCGGACTAGCTGCTAAACCATATGAAGAACGTTTGAGGAGTCTCAATCTTTTCGACTTTCGCTGTCGTCGACTAAGAGGTGACCTCATCCTGATGTACAAAATTATGCACGTCCCTAACCATCCCTTGTCCAAACTTTTCACACGCTCGCCACCCCGTGCCAGTCGGAAACATGAACTTTCAGTGCTTATTCCCACTTCAAGACTGAACTGTCAAAGATATTCGTATGCTGTACGTGTAAGTTTCACATGGAACACCCTCCCCTCCACTGTTACACACTCAGCCAACCTGGATATTTTTAAAGCTAATTTGGACAAACACTTGAGAGACAACCCAAACTTTGATACGATTTACACTACATGAGTTTTCCTGTTCTTCTTTTTTATTGTATATACCTCATAACTCCATCCTATGTTTATTGTTAAG
>JACCGJ010002070.1:9458-21303 GCA_013407085.1 Atriophallophorus winterbourni
ACGCCAATGCACAATTTTCATTCAGTTTCATGGATTGATTAAACTCATCTAGTGAACAAACGTCATATTAAAAAATTGTTGGCACATCTATTATTCGTATTCCAATGAAAAATGACAAGTACCTTGATAGCTGGAACTTTGGATTGTTCTGTGAGCTACGTGATGGTAATTGATGGACAATTTATTAGATGAACAGAATATTCAATTACACATTATACTTGTAGCAACATTGTTTTACTGTACATACCAATTGACCTTGATAACTCACTTTCCGTTGAATCGTGTTCCGTGATTGCTACCCTGTACCTTCTTGCACCTTTTGGCTACCGCGATAAACCTTTTATCTCCTGCGCCTTTTCTCCAACATTCTTGGAGACATTATTGTAGTGGTCAGTCATCTACATTTTTATTACGGAGTTTTTCAGCAGCTTTCGTGATGAAAATCTGGATTAGTTGTTTATCCTATTGCTTAGAGATGCTGACATTTTCCAAACAACAGCCTCGACAACAACCTAACGTGTTTACTACCTTTTTCTTCCGATTCACACCATTATATTTTGCTCATTTCGGCGATTTTTCTCACGGTCGGATCATGCGTATTGGCTTTCCTATACAGGTAGGTGGAAATAACTTCATTTATGGAACAGTAACTGAGTTGTTTTCGTCTGATAATAAACCTTGTTCTTAAAATTGCTTAGCATGCTTGAGCCGGATCTGATAGCTAAATCTGTCCGGATTAGTTTTTAGCCACATTCATCGCATCGATCAAACTGCTCATAAAAATCCAAGATTCAAGATTCAAGATTAATGTTGAACTATCAATTAACTTACATACACATATACATATAACTTTGTAAACTTTATATATATATATCTATATATATATATATATATATATATATATATAATCAAATTTACTGGGATGCTGATAGTTTATATCTTTGAGGCAAATTTTGAATTAGCTTCATAAAATTCGTCGGTCGTATTTCCATGCATATAGATTGAACTGTTGCTGATGTTATCGAATCGGATGGCAGGGAATTTCCAAATACACCAAATCCTTTACAGACAGCTTCATTGCTTAACAGGGATTTTAAAGTTTACTGAGTTTGTAGCGGTTGATCCAGCGGAGATTTCACCACTAACTGCGTACGCCTTCCGTTTATTGTACAAAACAAATCGGAACACACTTCTCAACGTAGCACGGCATACAGATCCAAAACAATCAGAGGATAGACTTGTTCCAAAGGAGAACATGTGAACAGCGTGAATAATATATTCAAATTGTGTACACATTTACATGTATCATTATAACAAAACAAATGACAAAATATGTAGGATGAATATAATAGAATATACAATGATGAAAACACCATAATACTCCCTCCCTAGAGCGTTAGATCAGAGTGAAACGCTCGAAACGAAAAGTTAATCCGCGTAGACTACAAGACTTGCAAGCCACCTGACTCTCCGACCTGATGGAGTTTTTTTAATTGGGGAGGGTGAGTCAGAAGATGGAAGAGAGAGTGCACAGGGCTGGGTCGATTGGGTTGACTGAGGCAAACTAGGGATAATAGGAGTTGGCGGGGTTAAAGGAAAACTGTGAACATCGAAGGTACCACTTCGGGTGTGAACGTTTGAGGGAGGTGTTTCGTTACACACTGGTTTGATAAAAGCTGCTTCTAAGCGGTTATTAGTAACCGTATCTTGAGCAAAATTTCTCTCGATTACGAAGTATTTTGCAAAGCGGTTAATGACTTTGAAGGTTCCAGTGTATGGGGCTTGCAGGAGTTTGCGCGTGTGATCAGTCCGAATAAAGACAAAAGCACATGATTGTAGATCAGTCGTTACGATTATATGGACGAGTGAGGGTGGCAAGCAAATGACGCATGAATGATCGTAAGCGATTGGTAGAATTGGGAACAGAGATGTCTACTGCTACGTCATGGGGTGCGATAAATTCACCAGGGAGGAGGAGTGGAGTGCCGTAAACTAGTTTTGCCGCAGAACAACAGAGATCTTCTTTGACAGTAGCACGTATACCAAGAAGGATCAATGGCAGGTTTTCTGCCCAATTTTCCGTATTACCATGTGACATCAGTGCGGCTTTTAACTGTCGATGGAACCGTTCAACAAGTCCGTTAGCGCAAGGATGGTAAGCTGTTGTTTTTATGTGATTAGCACCTAGAACAATAGTCAACTCACGCAAAAGGTTGGATTGAAACTGAGATCCACAATCCGTAGTAATAGTTGATTGGACACCAAAATTGCTGATCCAGTTTTGTAGAAAATATTTTGCTACGGCTTCCGCTGTAATATCGGTAATCGGGATGGCTACAGGCCAGCGGTTAAAACAGTCGACACAAGTAAAAATGTATGTGAAACCATTAGAGATAGCCGGAGGACCGACAATGTCGAGATGAACATGCTGAAATCGTTGACTCGGTGGAGAAAAAGATCCTGGGGCACTGAGAGTATGGCGTTGAACTTTACTGCGTTGACACTGGATACAGGCTTTTGTATAATTTACAATTTCCGTGTGCATTTTCGGCCAAACAAAGCGATCGATAATCCACTTACGTGTAGCACGAATACCGGGGTGGGAAAGCAAATGAAATTGTTCAAAAATAGACTTCCTCTGTAACTTCGGTACTTAAGGTCATGGATGGTCGGTGGAATAATCACATAATAAAGTCAAACTGGAGTTGGGGATCGGAACAGTTTGAACTCTAAGGGATGAGGTAGATTGATATTGCCGTAAGTCACTGTCATGTTGCGGAGCCTCTGCTAAATGCTTGAGATCGAAATTCGATCGACTGATTGCGGTGAGTTGCCTGCGAGAAAATGCATCTGCAACTGTGTTTGATGAAGAAGACAGATAACGTATATCACTCGTAAATTGCGATATATAGTCAAGTTGACGTATCTTACGGGGTGAATATCTATCAGCTGTAGCAGAGAGGGCAAACGTCGGGAACTTGTGATCAGTCCAACCAGTGAAATTGTGGTCTTCGAGCAAATGGCGAAAATGGCGAACAGCAAAATATATGCCTAACAATTCACCACCAAACGTACTGTAACGTGTCTGAGCGGGTTCAAAGTGATTCAAAGTGATTCAAAGTTGTAATGGTCTAAAAAGCATTTAGCTTAACAATAAACATAGGATGGCGTTATGAGCTATATACAATAAGAAAAGAAGAACAGGAAAACTCATGTAGTGTAAATCGTATCAAAGTTTGGGTTATCTCTCAAGTATTTGTCCAAATTAGTTTTAAAAATATTGAGGTTGGCTGAGTGTGTAACAGTGGAGGGGAGGGTGTTCCATGTGAAACTTACACGTACAGCATACAAATATCTTCGACAGTTCAGTCTTGAAGTGGGAATAAGCACTGTAAGTTCATGTTTCCGACTGGCACGGGGTGGCGAGCGTGTGAAAAGTTTGGACGACGGGAAAATAATGCAAGCGTTTTGACAACACCTTCAATACTTTGCTGGGGGACAGAACCGACTGCTGCTTGGGATGCATCAGTGGCAAGCGAAAGTGAAGCATGAGGATTCCTGAACATATAGGATTATGAAGATGCTTGATTCAATGCGGTCTTTAATCTTTGAAACGATTCAACAGCATCAGCATTCATTTTGAATTGTTGTTCATTTCCGCGTAACAAATCAGTCATTGGTTGAGATATGTCAGCACAATTAGGAGTGAATCTTCTGTAGTAATTGACGAAACCAAGAAATCGACTTAACTGTCGAAGAGAACTGGGACATTGATTGTCGTTAATGGACGAGAGTTTATCGGAGAAGGGGCGAATGCCGTTTTGATCGACATGATATCCTAAGATTTCAAGGGAAGCGACACCAAAAAGATATTTATTCGGGTTAACCACCACGCCAAACTGTGAAAGTCGTTAAACTACCGAACGCAGATGTACTGCATGTTCCACTGGAGACGAACTGACAATGAGGACGTCATCAATATATACTTGAACAAAAGATAATCCTTGGAAAACTTGGTCTATAAAGATTTGAGCCGCACTACATAAACCAAAGGGCATTTTAAGAAATTCATAAAAAACGGTGTAGTGATGGCTGTTTTCTGGTTATCTTCCTCGGCGACAGGTATCTGATGGTAAGCACGCACCAGTCGTGTATATGCGGGATAGGGTAACGGTCGGGAACAGTAACTCTGTTAAGAGCACTGTAATCTCCACATTAAGGCAATGCCTCAGCTTATTCTTTGCAGCCGTGTGAAGGGGGATTGCTCAGGGCGATTTAGATGGCCGTATGACTCCAAGTTCAAACATGTGTACAAAATCACTATTTGAGACCTCGAACTTGTTCGGAGCCAATTGACGGGGTCTGTTAAACACTGGAGGACCATGGGTCAGAATTTCGTGTTTAACGTCATGTTTAATAGTAGTCGATTGCGAACACGGTTTAAAAAATTCGGGAAATTCTGTCAGTAGATCAAAGAACGCTGATGGGATGTCAGGGGTAATTACTCGAATCGTTCGGATGAATGAATCACAGAAGTTACCAAACGAATTAATCTTTGTTAAATTGTCAATAAGCTTATGTGTAGCTATATTGATCGAAATATCAAAATGAGAAAGGAAATCTACACCCAAAATTGCTACTTTGACATCACCTACTGTTAAAATTCATCGAAAGTTACGTCTGAGACCTAATTCGACAGTAAGTGATCGCTGACCGAACGTAGAAATTTTTGTGCAATTTGCCGCCTGTAACCCCAACGAAGACGGGTTCTTGCCTTTCATATTGGATGGTGGAGTGACGCTAATTTTGGCACCAGTGTCGACGAGGAATCGCATTTTAGTGGCGCTGTCGGTAACGTAGAAGAGACTGCTTCGAAGGGTGCCAGACAGAGCTGCCGTGTCTACTGTCTGGTTTCGCGGTTTCTCTGCTTGGACAAATTTGATTCGTAAGTGCAAGGTGTCGTGCAATGCACGGCTTTTGCACCGAATCGACGATGATATTATCAATGTTGCGATCCGTCGGAACGGATAGTGGATCGTTTTTTGGGCTAACGAGGATGATGATTTTGAAGGTTTTGTACATGCTGTGACACGTTATTAAGAATCAATTTCAACTCTTCATAATCGCTTGGAGTCTGTGTACTGGAATTTGTTGTCACGTTTGTACTGCACTACTGTTGGCCCAGCCCGTTTGGTAAGAGAAAACACAACCGTCACTGAACTCGTGTATTCACCGAATGCGAAGAGTATCACAAGTGAGCGAATGTGTGAACTCACCATCGATATTGATTGATGATTAATCGATAGTTCGTTCATTCTTTACAACAAGGAACGCCCTCCTAACACCACTCCTTTTAAGCTTGTTTGTCGTGTGGTTACTGAAACATGTCTTCGATTGGCCCACCTTCTAGGTTTGCATTCCGCAGAAATAATTTGAGGCGGCTCTTCTTACGCTGAATTTTCCATCTTCTGGGTCTTCAAGGTGGCGAAGATAGGATAGGGATCATTGAACCCTGATCTCTTAAAATAGTTTGTGCGGCAGTAGTTTTTGTAATAACCCTTTCTGTTGCTTCTTGAATTAGCAATAACGCGCAAAATGCCATTCGTCTCATTTTCAACACTGGGATGGGAGATTGGTGTCTTGATCGACACGATAATCATTCTGCCGGCTACTTTGGTGCTTGACGGCTGACACCACCGGCTCATTCTAACAGAGGTTTTGTTCGACCAGCGCAGTGTCACGCTTCAAATTTAGCAGCCTCTGGCATTCGGTTGTTATTGACGTCAAGTTGATTTCCGGATTTTGATCGAGTAGTGACAGTAGTCTTGTGCGAATCTCTTGATCCTTCTCTGATTGCAGACCACATACTTTTCCTGCATAAGTTACAAAATCATCGCAATCCTGCTTGACCTATTTCATGCAGTTATATGGATTGTTGAATAAAAAAAGACTGTTCGCCAAAAATATCTTCTAGAAGTTGTGCAATCTGGTCAAAAGTGAATGCACTTGGGGATTTTTGCAAAATGAAGTTGGTAAACTTTTCATGTTCCAGCGTGTACAGATTTATCAGCAGCAGTTTCGTTTTTTGACCATCATCTGCGTTGTTGAGGTCGGATTGAAAAATATATTTGAATCTTTTGAACCAAGATTCGAAGGTGAGACCGCCTTCTGGGTCGTAATTGAATTTGGGGATGCTGTTGATTATTGCATCCACCACCGGGTTCTGTACGTCAGTCTTCTTGTCTTGATAAATAACAGTCAGATTTTTCAAAAGTGTCTGCATCAAACGGGCTAGAGCTTCTTTGAATTGGCGTTGCTGTTGCTGAAGTATTGATTATACTTCTTCTGCTGTGATTGCCATTTCGAATTGCTGGATTATTTCCTCCCGCCGCCAAGTTGTTATATCTGTACTGCACTACTGTTGGCCCAGCCCGTGTGGTCAAAGAGAACACAACCTTCACTTAACTCGTGTATTCACCGAATGCGAAGAGTATCACTAGTGAGCGAATGTGTGAATATCACAGTGAGCGAAAATCATAATTTGACCTCACCATCGATATTGATTGATGAATAATCGATTGTTCGTTCAATCTGTACAACAGGTGGCACCCTCCTAACAGTCACTCATGTGTCTGACGTGCGACAATGTAACGCTTTGCGCTATATCATGAACTTTGTCTGCAATGCGTGCCAATTGTTGGAGACTGGTGTGACTGTCCATAATGACTAAGACTTTGCGGACGTCGGCTGTACGACTCTGCTGCCATTATTAATGAATTATTCTGTCTTACAGAGCTTGTCTTCTTGTAATCGAGAGCATGTGTCGCAGGTGTTGTGACGAAGTGTGATTACCCATTTCTAAGCCGGACAAAAGTTTTCGTTGGTTTTGCTCGTCAGTAGACGAAGTGCGTGAGATGATGGCATGTTTAAGTGCATTGTACAGAATATCAGCAGGACTGTTTTATATTAAATCAGCAACCTCATTTGCGACTGACGGTGGCAACATACCAACTACACGATTATACTGGCCTCGTTGAGTTTTTACTCGAATAGTGCTTCGATTTGTGCGAACCATAGGCGAGGGTCGTTCATACCAAAACAGGGAAGGCTAAAGTGCGACATAGTGTCTATAAAATTGTCTTCAAATAGGGTATAAGAAAATGCTGACTTAAAATACATTTCGTAAATGAAAATTATGTATGACAGCAAAATCAAAATAAATGGGAGTGTATTGTACGAACTAAAATTTCAAAAAAATGTTTGGGCTCACCAATTTGTAGCGGTTGATCAAGCGGAGGTTTCACCACTAAATGCGTACGCCTTCTGATTACTGTACCAAACAAATCGGAACACACTTCTCAAAGTCACATGGCATACAGATCCAAAAACATCAGACGATAGACTTGTCCCAAAGCAGAACACGTGAGCAGCGTAAATAATATATTCAAATTGTGTACATATTTACATGTATCATTATAACAAAACAAATGACAAAATATGTAGGATTAATATAATACAATATACAATGTTGAAAACACCACATGTTTAATCTTCAAGTTCAACTTGGCTGTTAGCATTTTAGGACGTTAACGTGCAAATTTGTTTGTTCAACAGTGCCCCATCGTAAGGTCTACGTTCGAGCACACAGGAAATTTGATTTAAACACAGATTTGCACATTTAAAATTATTTGAGCACAATATAATTTGTGGGTGTTCTGTGTGTCAAGCAACTCAGTAGGTCAGCAATGAGAGTTATTACAACCCATTACTTTTATATATAAATTAATTTTTAATAATAATGATGACAATACAAGTTTATCTTAAGTTGCCCAAAGATGTGTTCAACTATTCAGGTAAAGTATGCCAGTGTGTACGATTTATCCAATATTAGAAATAGATCATCCGGGTGTGTTAGCATATATGATTTTAATCTCAAGCCTTATCCAAGCAAATTGCCGCAAAACCGGAGACTGTACTTTGGCTAATATACTTTCAGTTTACCCAGGATTATATCTATGTGTAAATTAAAATTAAAATGTCGTTGAGACTTTGGTGTGCTACCGCATACAACTTAATACCTTGAGCAAATGAACTTATCAATGTTTCTGTTAAACAGAACTTCTACAGAGATGCAAACCCATGCACGATTTTTGAACATATTAAATTTCAAAAGTTACGCCTGGACATTTTATTCTCAGAAAAATGAAATGATATCAATGTTTTGAGACCTCAGCTTGATGTTAAGTAACGTCACAAAAACATTCCTTTGAACAAAACCTTTATTACTTTCACCGAACAAGGCAAATTAATAAAAAATAATAACTCAGTGTAAAGCATTAAAATTCAATTTGATTAATATAATATAATTAAAGACTATAAACAACGAATAATGTATTTCATACTGTTTCGAACATAATATCTATCATCAACGTTGTTTTTCAAAAATTTTGTGCTCGTATTCATTCAATAAATTTGAATTTGTATATACAGTACACTCAAAATATTAATAATATTAAATAATATTTAAACAATATATTGTTAAGAAGCATAATTATTCAATTTTAAACTCTCAAACTACAAGCTCTGCTCTACAAGCGTGTCAGATTATAATTTAAAATTGTGCCTTTAAATGCATCAGATATAACCACATTTCAAGGTTGTTTTACAGAGCATTTTTGAGTCTTATATTTTTTCGTGAAATGGCAGATGCGCATGCAGAAGCTGTTTTCACATTCAGTTTGAGTTCAGAAGGATTACAAATTGACTTCGATAGAAAAGGTTTTCAAGCCATGATTAGATCTGTAGCTCGAACAGTAAAGAAGCGCATTGCTCATTTCAAGGTAAAAAATGTGCAAACTTAACCTAGAAATTAGAATACATTTTACAATCAAGTTTATCCTTTCCATCCTTCGAGTTGGTTTTTCTTCGCATTCAGTATATTCATTGTCACAATTCTTGGATTTGATCATCAGAAACTTCCTGTCGTTTACCTCAATTATTTCCTAAAAAGGTAATTGCTGATTGAATGACTATATAATTTCAACTAGTTCATATTTTCATAAATATTATAATATACCATCATAATATAACGAAATTTAGAATTATTTAACCGGAGAGTTCCAACGTATAGTGATATTTTTTTAATATACCATTGAAAATTTTCATATATAAAACGTTTAAGAAATATTACATCCAAAACTTCCGGTAAGGCGGAGGTTTAACAATTACAAATTAGAATAAATATTTACAAAGCAAGTTTCATAGAGCATACATAGTACATTGATTGAAAATATATTTTTTTCATTATCATCATCATTTTTTCAACGTATTTTTGAGAACGTTTCAAAATCAAGTATTACATTCGAAGTTGGGATTCAATCTTTTTTTTATTATTCTACGTTCATGAGTAGGTCGGAGTGACCATAACGTATAAGATGGATCGCCATAATTGCAGCTAGTTTGACAGACATATTTTCATCTACTCCAACCAATCTTAAATCTGAACACAGATTAACGTCATACCGAGTTAGGTCAAGCAAAAAAATGAATATATTTTTCATTAAAAATACGCGGTTCAATGAGCGAAGTCTTTTTGTTTTAACTTGTTTTAAGATATCTACATTATTATTAATTCATTACAGACAGCAGCATCACGTATCTCAGAGACTATCCAACCTTTTCGTTTAGGGACGTGCTGCATCCGTAATTCCTTCTTCCAAATTCACATCAAGGAATAGTTCAATTTTTGTGGATAGAGTAACTACCTCGTACATGGTGATTTTCTAAATGCATTACTCTTGAAATAGTCATTGACATACGCAGACGGTAGACTATCGCAGCGTTTGCTCCGGAGGTTTATAAATTAATTTCTACCCCTCGGTTGATGTGTAAATCGATTATAATCGATCGAAATTCCACACCCTCAGTTATTTCGGATTGAGCGATCGATATGTATCGATTACCGTCGGTGCCGTGTTATCCTTGCTCATTTGGTTTTTCGGGTCAATGGTGAACCAGTTTCTGTTACGAATGCTGTTAAGCTACACCGGTTGGCTTTACCTCCCGCGAGGAAAATTATCCCTACCAATCAAGATTTGGATAGTGAGTTTCTTTACACCTTGGTGATCTGTACACTCAATCATGCATTTTAATTAATTCCAATGTTTCATTGTCCACAGTTTTTAATCAAATTGGCACGGTCCCGACATAATCGGTTGTACGGGTATCAGCATTCACTGCCCAGTTTGCCGTTGCCAAGTCTACGCAATACAACAGAGCGAGTAAGTATTGTTTCAATCAATTTTCGACCTTATTTTTCAAGATAATATATTAAAGTTTCTAGGAGAGGTAAATAATGTTTGAAGGTAAACACTAATCTGATAGTGATGGTTGAGGAAAGCTAGATCAATGCAAGTGAAATCTGGCGAGGTTTTTGTTATAAGAGAGCAGCTAAGTCAAGTATGAGCAATAAGGGCTTCCAAGTAAATTAAAATATACCACTTGTATTTTACAATCAGATTCGCAACCGTTTCGTGGCTCAAGGTACATGCGGTCACTGCTCCTATGATGATTCTCATAAAGATTAGTCCGCTGCAAATTAGTTTTAAATGATAAAACATCTTTTCCTCCGTATTCTTTTGGTAAATTTGCTAAGGAAGATCATCCATATAGTTTTCGAAATATACTCAAAAATCAGATAGCATGGATTTATATATTTGAGCAGTCAATAGCGGTAATCCGTTTCCCAGGTATCAATATATCAAGAACATATTCCATCTTCATAAGGAGCTTCTGATTACAAATCCATATATCCGAGAGAGATTGATGTGAAGGACAAGCATATCGCTTTTCTGGTCGTTTAAACGACCTCGTCGTATTGTACCTGACTCGATCGTTTTTCTATTAACCTATAAGCTTTTTAATTGTAGAGCAGACTCTGATTTATTTATAGTTATTTATTGATATTTAGAGTTTATCCAGAAAACAGCATTTTAATTCAATCTTTCCAAGACAGTTGTACATCTGGAAATTCTTTTAATGCACTGACCACACAAACGTAATATTCATCTTCCTTTTCAGTATTTAGAATCTGTACGGCACTTAGTATCTGACGAAGAGTATCAAGAACTTGTTCAACAAGCAGAAACGTTTCGCAATGTGGTCGGAAAACGGTTGCAATTAATTTTGTGGCTGAAATCCTGGTTCACAAGTAACTACGTAAGTACATTTGTTTATCTTGTGCAATTTAATCACATACTCTGTTCAACGAGTCAGTCGAAATGTGTTCACTCCTTGAATACAGTTTATTTCTGTGATAAATTACCTGCGATTGCTTGAATAGAATTCCAAATAAAACAAACTATTAAATGCAGAGTGACTAGTGATGCGTATAGAAGCTGTGAAGTGTACTGCAGAATAGTGCCAAGCACGAGGTTCCAAACAATATGTGGAACAACTTCCGTCAGTAAATCACATGAACTGATAGAACTGGAAGTTTGGGCGACGACAATTGTAAACCTACAATAATTATGAAGAGATAATTATGTTATTCCTGGCGGGGGTCGGTATAGGGTTGGTATACATCTCGATGACACTAGACTGTTCGCTTTCAGCGGGTAGAAACATTAATATATGCTTCATTATGCATGGAATCAATTGCGCAAGTTTATGGTGGCAGAGAGATTCCCAATTAATCGATGTTAGTATCTACAATGTTAATAAAATTCCCAGCACTTAAAACCCAAAGCAGAATGTTTGCCTGTTTTACATCAATAAATGAAGAAGGTTGAAATGCTTCGAATCATCCTTGAAGTAAACCGTTTCTTGGTACATAAATCGAAATTAT
>JACCGJ010002071.1:0-14540 GCA_013407085.1 Atriophallophorus winterbourni
ATCTATCTATCTATCTATCTATCTATCTATCTATCTATCTATCTATCTATCTATTTATCTATCCTTCTAACTACAAACTTGTTTCATGCTTGCTGTATTTGTCTTCATACATTTTAGCCAATCATTTGATAAATTGTTTTATCTGTAACTTAATAATCTATTAGCTCACTATTATAGCCTTTTACCGATAGTTTTATTACTATCTAGTGCATCTTCTTCCTCCCACTACCATCTTGAAAAGTAGTAATGTAGGCCATTCATTCTAGTGTCTCTGCCCACACTTCACATTCTCTCAGTCCCTTATCCGACATCTTTCTCAACATTATTTTCCTGGCACGTGAAGTCCTTGCTATTGAGATAGTACAGCCTTTTATGATGTTGATGATGCCATCTAAATATTAAATCCCAGCAATGATGCAACTCCGTCTGGCTGAGGTTATTAATGCTGACTCTTCGGACTATAAAGACGATGATGACAATGAGCATAGGCACGAGGAATGTTTCATTTTTACCATCGGTTTTCAATGAATGTACAATGTGCTTGAAAAGCAATTTGAAGCGTATACAGCCTTTATACGTAAGTGCGTAGCTTTGATAAACTTATTCGGATCTCATATAGCTGTATATAACGGCTAAATTTCACCTCGAATGTAATGGTTCTAACGCGTTCCGTCTTTAAAATAAAAGCTCGAAAGTGTTTATCCACCAGTCCAAGGTCGCTCAACATCTTTTGTTCGACCGAATTAACTTCCAATTCAACTTACGTTGCGTCTATCGCTCATGGCGAGGTCCCGCGCCAATGGTCGCAACAGTCACGTGGCTACAACCCTCGTGACAGCTCGACATCATAAGGTGCAGGTGATCACGTGTGCTTTTGCACGTGAAAGCTCTGTTGAAACTTCGCCTATTAACCACGGAACTCTCTTCCAGTGTGCATACCTCGTTTCCAAGTTTGCTATGATAATAATCAACAATCGATCGCCGTTTGCGTAACTTTTGCAGTTATAAACCTGGGAATCCGAAAACATTACAAGATTAAAGATTCAAAATACACAAGTGGATTATTGGGAGTAAAAGTTGAGATCACATTTATGTAGATCACAAACTTGCTGAAAATTAATACCACTTGATCTTCAGCTTTTGGACGGTGGGACACAGGCTTCCAGAAGGCCGACGTTTGCGCAGAAAACCTTTTTTTATGTTAAAAAGCGCTATTCGAATGTGATCATATCACCCACGGAATAAATTTGTTTCCTGGCCATTTAATGATACCCGGTACCCTTTTAAAGGCTTGTCTGTGATAGTCCGCCGGGAATAACTGCGTGACGAAGGATTTTCCGAATTAAATTTAGAACATTCTAGTTCACCATCAGTTCATCCGGCAAGGATGATTGACTGGAGCCCAAGTCCTTTTATTCAAGCATCGTGACAAGTTTCGTAAATCATCGATTATTGATCCATATTCTCTCGAAAAGTGATAAATCATCTGAGAACTAAGGCGTCTATGCTGTACTTGAGTATTTAATAATTGGAGTTTAAGTGTAACACAAACGGAAACTAGTGTCAATGGCCTAGTTGGTTGTGGTATATTCTCTAGCGTCGTGGTAAAATGCGTTGCGGGATTGGATCTAATTCAATTTTGATGGTCTAAAAAGCTTTATAAGAAACCACAGAATAATATGGGATATACGAATAATATAACAGGCAAAAACGGGATTTGGTTGCTTACTGATCAGTTCAAGAATCAGGTAAAATTCCAAAGAGCAGAAATTGTTTTCGTTTGCACAGTGGGGTGATCCATGGGGCCAAGATGTATAGTTTCCATCGCCGAACGGATTAAAGGCCAAAACGTAAGAAGCTACTTTGGGGAGTTCACAACATAGTCAGACACGTTGTTTATCTATAGTTGGGTCGTGAGTGAGGGACAGTCAGATTCAATGTGTGAGCCCCTTCGTTTAAATGAGCAGTGCAAAGTCTAATTTGCGATAGTCAAAATATTGTACGCCAAAATCAAATCCTCTCGGAGACGACGACGTGGATAATCGAATAAGTTTAGTCTTGTGATTCTGATTTGGTTTGTGAGGTTTCTGGCTGAGTCCGGCAACAAGTTTTGTAGCTCGATGGTATATACTTCGCAAAGCCGCAAAATCTTTTTAAAACCACGCTTCAACTGCATATTCTAGCGCGGGTCTCACATACGTGTTTATTATACGGGAATCGCCTGTTTTGAGAACTTCCTAAAATTCTCTTCAGAAGTGACAATTCATGTGTTGTTTTCTGATAGAGAGAGTAACAGGGGAGTGGTCGTGGTCAAACTCAGTCTACATGAGTGTGCTCTCATGTGATTGAACAGGTTGGTCGTACCAACCTTATCCAACAGTGGCATATAAGCGCAACTTGTTTACCATTCTTCACACTGTTGCAAGCGCATGCGGATTCTAATCCTACTCTCCCTACCTGATGACTGCAAACAGCACGAAACCGGTCGTGGTGTGTGTGTGTGTGATGGAGATGCACACAAATGAGCTTTTTAGTTCATGGCCATGGGATCAAACACAGTCTACATTAGTGTGTGGCTCATGTGATTGAACAGGTTGTTCCTACCAACCTTAGCCAACAGTGGCATGCAAACGCAACTTGTCTTCCTAAAATTCTCTTCAGAAAGGGACAATTTCTGTGTTGTTTCCTGATAGAGAGAGTTACAGTTTCTCGAAATCCCTAGAGAGTTTTTTTATCCGCACACCCAAGTTCTTTTGTTCCGTGGTCCACGAGAGATTGTGCGCACTATGAGAATATTGAAATTACATATTTTTCCAGTTTTAATATGTGACACTTGAAAAATATTGAAGAATATGCTATGTTTAGGTACCAAGCGTGGAGCTTGTCAAGTTCGTTCTGAAGCAGTTAGCAATCTTCCAACTTATTGATTATTGACCAAACTTTATATCTTCCGCGAACAGTACGATCGGCACTTGATAATAGCGGGTAGGTCATTGGCAGAAAGTGCTAAGAGAATTGCTTCGAGGACTGGTGCCTTGGTCACTCCACTTAGCACGGATCCCGGCTTCGACAAGGCACCTTCCCCAGCGACCTGAACAAGCCGATCACTCAGGTAATTTTCTAACCAAGCTAATAGTCTACCAGCGATACCATAACGTTCCAGCTTCTGCAACAGAATACTGTGGTTTACGCGGTCAAAGGC
The DNA here is from genome assembly GCA_013407085.1 of Atriophallophorus winterbourni. NCBI lineage: Eukaryota > Metazoa > Platyhelminthes > Trematoda > Plagiorchiida > Microphallidae > Atriophallophorus > Atriophallophorus winterbourni. Next base: position 3,203 of record JACCGJ010002071.1, read on the forward strand.
TTTCAATCTATCCTGGTACCAAACTTGATAGTATTCTCAGCATCTTCTTCGCGATTCTAATCCGCTAGGCTAAGGAAGAGGTTAGTAAGGTAGGAATATCCCTTCTTAAATCCGTGTTGCCTCTCGAAAACAGCCTATTCTCATCAAAGTATGTGTTCAATTTGGTTGCTACGATTCTTTCAAGCCAACTAGAAATCGCGGACAATAGGGTTACATGCCTGTAATTTTCTGGTTATCAACGCCTTTAAAAATCGGAGATATTATACCAGATTTCCAGTCCTTCGGGACAGCAAATAGAACAGAATAACTCATTCAGAGGTCCGTAAAGATAGTATGCACAATGCTGAAGTATATTTCTAGTAAATTAATCTTAAATCCAGGGTATTCATCATGATAGATTACCACACCTACTCCCCGCGATGCATGGTCTCGGTGGAGCAGTTTCATGACAGCAATTTCTAACTCACATTCATGGATTTCCGGGTTGAGCAATTAACTGAGGTCGTTTTATCTCAAACTGTGAGACAAGTTAGGCAAATTTGTTAATCAGAAATTGAACATGTGTGTAGCGGCATCAGAGAGCGGTTTTTGTAAGCAAAGATGGGTAGTGTCGTGTGTGGACTTAATCTGATGCATCAATCTTTGTCTCACAGACTCCAGACGAGTCAGCAGCTCTCTGTTTTTTGAAGAATTCAGTGGCATATTGCTCATAATGGATCTCCGAGACTTTGTGGAACAAATCGAATTATTCTTTGGCCAACATTGATTGCTCCATCTGATTTCAACTCACAGTCTGGAGTCATTTGAGTCACTCGATTGCTGATGGTTTTCCCCAGCTAAAGATTCGTTTCTTGGTTCAGAAGATAGGGCTTCATCAATCCGGACAGCATTAGATGTAGAGTGGGCTTCAGTTATATCAGTATTTCAGTAATCGCTAAGGATTACACCTTTTGAGACTCTGTGTTTCCAGCATTTCCAGTTGGAACTTACAGTGTTGACTATAGTACTCGTCAGAAAGTTTAGTTTTAGCAAACGTGGCCCATCACATTGATAATTCGCTGAGGGTGGCAGTCTGAAAGTATTAGAGACGAAGGCTTTCTCTACACGAATGTGGACACTTAGATATTGAAGTCACATTTCAGTACCATCGGAAGTGCAATTTCACTTATTTCTACGGAACTTACGGGTTACTTTTCTCAAATTTTAATTGGCGCTTAAATGCACAAATCTATAACTGGGATGGGTGAAACGCCATACATTCAGCCGACGAGTTAGAAATAAGTTGCTCTTGACCGCTCACTGTGGAAATAGGCGAAGTGAAATCCTAATTTCATTTGAAAAGTAATGCTAAAAGGCGACTTAACCATGAACTGCAATTCTCTTCATGTTAATAACAAACCATAGTCTATATTTCCCAGCTAAATACAGTACATTATCAATCGAAGCTTTTCAGCGAATTGAGCAGCGATGGTTACGTCATCAGCAGTAAAAATGAAAGACATATTTTCAATGGGTCGGACTCATTTCCAGCTTAGTATTGACAGGTTTCTTAATCCCGGAAACATTTTCACGAATAAGCCATGGAACAAGAGTTCTTCGCTACATTCTACGATACGGGAATCCATCTTTTCGTCTTGAAAATTCATGTACTCCTTTCGTTGCTAAAATACACATCACCACACAATTTTCTAATAAAAAATTTCATCTAAAATTCCAAGTATATTGCAACATTGCGCCAGATAGTTCTTGTTGGCCTACTTCGGTCGATGTCGACCATGGATGTACATCACAAAAGCACGAATGTTCATATTCTACAGCTTTTTGAATGACTAAACAGTCCGATTCGGGAGGAACAATCTCTCCCGCAGCTCTGGCGACGTTAGGCAGAACTCGGTTGTATTGCATCAGTTACACGCCGGCGGCGTGATCTGCGTTCAGCAGCCAAGAGTTGTATCTGCTCCTCCCCAGCTTGCAGACGACGCTTTACACAATGCCTCCAATGTGAGCGGTCAAGAGCAAGTTCTTCCCAACTCACCGGGTCAATGCCAAGAGCTTTCATATCTCTTTTGCAAACGTCTTTGTACCGCAAGTGCGGTCTGCTTAATGGTGCGTCAGATAGTAGTGCAACAACAATTGACACATCATCATTTTTAGTGATCGTCCAACAGGTTTGGATTTCGAATAGCTCTTTGATTTGTTAAGAAAACGACCTAATAATCTAAATTTTAGCCGCCTCTTCATATACTTCAATCCATGAAGCCATGAGTGATTATAGAGACTGACACAGGCCAACGCAAACCGACACTTTGTACTTACTCAAATCCCAGATCAAACAAAATGTTGGATAGCACATAGTAGCGTGCGGTCCAAGACGATAAACTTCTCACATTGAGTCACTTCCATCATGGATCTTGCCTGTTCAAAGGAGCGGCATGATTCTCGTGTTAAACGCTAATATCCCAAGTTGCCGGTCTTGAAAGCAGCGCAACAAAAAATTGGTTTCTGTACTCTCCACTCGGTTTGATGCGCCAGTCATCCGCCTTCGCCCTTTCTCCTGTCAGTAGAAGCAGTTCCGCCGGGTCACACAGGACCACGCGTGCAGGCCAGGGGCCGGACTTGGTTGTCAGAGGCTATATGAGACGGGCGCTGTTATAGCATTTTTGGAATTGGGAGCTTATCCCGAAAACCGCCCCGACCTTGGAACCGAACAGACTTCTGAACTCTCGACTTAAATGTCTAATCTACATTTATTAGGTTGCACCTATCTTAAAATTTACATTGGAACGTGGAATAAAACCAGGACTCGTCGCTTGAATTTGAAAATTCATTGACGCTGGGCAAATACAGAACTCAGAACTCAAGTTGTATGGTAGAAAAAGCAGTATCCATAGGATGACAATGTGTATAGAATACATAAAAAATATAAAAATATCTCAAAAATAAATTGGGACAGTCGCATACTGCATGGTTCGTCATAAATTCATCGAGTTTGGAAGCGAAAACCTCAACAGATTCCGAGCGTGTGATTTCTTCAGGCAAAAATTTCCATGTGAAACAAATTCTTACCGAGAAAAAATTTCGACGAATATCTAATCGAGAATGAGGAATGCTTAAAGCCTTTGGATGTTTTTGTGTTCGAGTAAGGCCATTGGGCTTTAGCAAGTGTTTAAGGAGATGGTTCTCAGTATGCAAGATTTTGAATGCAAACAGAAGGTCACTTCGTATCTGTCGTTGGGTAAAATCATGTAGATTTAGTTTTAACATCTTTGAAAGGCAAATTTCTGTACCGGGAGGCCAGCTTTGTAGCACGATGATAAATCCTGTCGAGTAGTTAGATATCCTTCCTCAGCCATGATGCCCAGGCTTAGATGAATTATTCCATAACAGGACGTATATACGTGTTAATTACCCGGGGTAGGGTTTCGGGCGTCAAAATACTGAATATTCTTTTTAGAAGACTCATGATACGGCAAGCTTTATTGTACACTATCCGGCAATGATGTCCATGCATAAGGTTAAACGAAACCCAGATACCGAGATCTTTTTCTGCAGTGGTCCAGACGAGATCTTGCGAGCCAAGCTGATACGTGTGGTGCAGAGATTTTCCAAGCCGCAGCATTTTACATTTCGCTGGGTTAAATGGTAACTCATTTAACTGGGACCAACGAAATAAGGTGCACAGATCCCGTTGTAATGCCATACAGTCATTAACAGACCTGCTTTATCTTTAGAGGGTGAATAATGGTTGCAATTAAAACGGTTATCTCTAAAATGCATCTACACCACGATAATAAACTCGGTTCCTGACATATATGCGCTGGCAATGAAAACTATCAGGACCCTTGACTTTTGACAGCTAATTACTGCTTCTTTCTGTTTCCGCAAGTATTACTAAATTGTTTGTCATTCAGACATAGCGATCCTGAGTGATAAATTCTTACCCAACTGTTTTAAGCCAACGAAAATTAGCAATAATTTTTATCAGGTACATAAAGTCAATTTACGTAGGTTATCATTTTCGGTGACCTTAACGTTAACACCGAACGCTTGGATTGGATTGCTGGATAAAATTTACCACCGGGTGACGAAGCTAGTTGATGGGATGCAGCACATCCCATATCAAGAGCGAATGACCATGCTGGGATTGACCGATTTTACACAAAAGACAGTAAGGAGCGACATGATTTTAAAACATATAATACTACGGATGGAAAATCGCCCTCTTTGCGATTTGATAAAAGTCAGTTCCCCTACGAATACACGAAGTCATTCAAGTTGTCTCGTTATACTACACTCAAGACTCTATTGTTGACGTCATTTCTTCTCTGTGCGTATTTGATTTCTGTGGAATTTACTATCACAGGATATTGTGAACGCTACCACGGTCCGTGATTTCAAATCGAAACTGGATGCTTATACCAAAGAGCACTCCACTATCGGCCATGTATATTGACCCCATATGAACCCACACAAATCAAACACCTCAATAAAATTTTGATTGCATCCTCTGTATTTTTATAGCTTCCATCTAATGGTACATGTACAGCGATTGCTTTTTTCACCATAAAATCTCGATTCTTGATTCGTGTACCCTCACAAAAACAACGAGCCATTTAAATGCGCTGTTTGTGCGATCGCACACAAAGATTCGTTTTGTTGAACGCACAGACGATGGACGTATCCAAATAAAGCGATACATTGAGTGAATGAAATGTATCCTTTGTTGTACAACCCCAAATCAAAACACTACATCCCACACTTGGGTTCCAATATGCATTACGAAGATATTTACATTTTGTCTACCACATTTTCAGGCCTTGCAATGCAAATTCCTGGATTTTTCAACATTCAACCTCAAGGAATACGAACATTATGAGGTGAGTGGTGTTGCCCTATCCCACGCTCGCTTTAAATTGTTCACCTGTGTTTACTTGCATGCCATTTTAGCAAGTTGAGAATGGCGATTTCAACTGGATCATTCCGGGAAAATTCCTCGCGTTTTGTGGACCACATTCAAGGAGTGGTGATGAGAACGGTGAGTGAGTGAGTGAATGAATGCGTGAACACCACTTCCAATTCGTGCATATTTACACGCGAGATGCGTCGGCGCATACCTTTGTGTTTCCGCACCATCCCCGATGCAAATTAGCCCCGCGCCTGACTGACGTACTTTTGCAATCCTTCACGTGACGAAGTAACGTCGCCATAGTCAGGTGATGCTGAAAGTGGAACGCGTGTTTCAAACACACACAAACACACAGGCTGTGCGCTGCTGCGCATTTCTGATTAATACAGAGCGGAATTCGTTGACTATTTGAAATTCGTTCCTAGTTAATTTGAATCAGTATAACGTGATTGGTTGAGGGTTTCCGGAGGAATAGGAGATATCGTAAATTTATTTGACTCAGGTGATGATTGAGAGTTCAATGTTACCAGCAATGTTCAAACACATCTTTAGATTGCAACTTTGATTCCTAATAATTGAAATAGGTTAGGCTTTCAGTTGAGGAGAGTCAGATCAATGAGGTTGCTTTTTCATTAGAAGAAGGATGAAAAATTATTCAAGGTATAGTGTTGCTCACATCCCCCATACTTACACACCACAGCCAGTTTCTGGCTGTTTACCATCATCAGGCGGAGACAGTAAGATGAGGCTTAATGAGCAAATGTATAACAAAGTATTTATGCAAAAGTTTTTTTTTAAACAAGCAAGCGATAGTTGATCGTCACGTAACGTCGGTAAATCCTTCGAATTCACTTACTCTCTGGGATCTCAGCAACTTTCATGGGTTACTGAAGAGAAAGACCTGGGCGTGTGGATTAGCAGTAACTTAAAGTCTTCGCTGCCAGTGTTCTGTGGTATACAAAAAGTCCTGCCAAACCATAGCACTGTTCAGAAGGATCTTCGGTTGTTTCACAAAGCAGGTACTCCCACGGATATTTAGCACCTATATCCAGCCAAATATGAAGTACGCTGCTCAAGCATGGTCCCCATGGTTGCAAAAGCACACGACCTTGCTGCAACGCGTATACCACCACGCTACAAAACCGGTGACTATACTATATAACAGGCCATACGAGTAAAAGGTCGCAACTCTAAATCTGTTTGACTTTTCGTACCGTCGTGTCAGGGATGACTTGATCCTGCTGTTCAACATTCGGCATACAGTTTATCACCCACCTGAACACCTGTTTCATCGGCAAGAAGCAGGTGGTGGATCTCATGGCTACAAATGAAACATTCCACACTCTAGCTCAAATTGTTGAAGGTTCTTCTTTGCTGTCCGAGTATGTTTTATATGGAACTCACTGCCAACGCATATCTTTTGTGCACCAAGCCGGAACAAGTTCAAGGCTGAACTTGATAAGTATATGTTGACTAAATCCAACCTCACACCTCAATACTTTACGTATTAAAAAATATCTTTGTTGTTTTTATGCAGTCACTATATTTTTAATCTATGGTTACTGTAAAGTATTAGCTTTTTGGACCATTAAAACGTTTAATTGCCTAAAGTTTTCATTTTCGATCAGACGGGATCTGTTGAAACACCAGTTGAACAGCGTCGGCATTAGGGTTACAACGAAAAGTTTGCAATGGCTCTCGTCGTTGCAACTACTTGCATTTTAAATCCAAAATAGTAAGATTGAAATTGATTCGAGCCCTGATGTATATTTTCATCACTCAGCAAATTCGTTATGATTGTGCGGTCAGCCGTACAATGTACCAACCAACGAAGCATCTATCAATGGCGGGCGTCAATTGCTTAGAATCTGTCAAGTACTTCAGTTTAACGATTATCACCAAAGCGATGGGTGCTTCGGTTAAGAGTCAACCCTCGGTGTGAGGGATGCTCATCATGATTGACATTTTGAATGCCACGAAACGAAGCATATTAAAATGATAATCAATTGCACTACTTCGGTTAAGACACGAACACGAGAATACATTTTACTCGACAATTTTGTGTCACGTTGACTTTTCTACTCTTCAAAGTAGACATCATTCACCTGCTACATAGTGAGAGGCATTTCGTATATTTCGTAAGTTCTATTGTTCAAACCGTATCAGTCGTTTTTGAACCATTGCATCATCTGCTTCATGTCTGTTGTTTGATTCTTCGATAACGCGTGACTTGCAACACGTGAGTATGTAGATTTCAGGTATTCTGGAGCATTATGTAAATCTGAGTGACGAGTTTTATGGTTGATGCTGTAACGTAAGAACATGCTGAATGTCGATAGTAAAGCCAGTAATGTGTTCTCTAATTGGCTACTGGGTAAACATTGTTTGCCTTTCTAAGATGGGGTTATTTTGATACGGATGCTAAGTGAGCAACGTCTCCGGAGTCGATTCTACATAGATAAGTCATCGAGATAAGCTAGGAGTTTTTCATTGATGCTGGTTTTGCTAAGAAGTGGCTCTAATACGTATGGCAATATTATTATTGAATTTTGGTGTATGTGCCTATTGCCGACCTACCCCATATGTAAAATGAGAACTATAAAGCCAACCTCAATCCGTTGTCGATAGAGTGCCTGGGAATTATATAATGGTCGTGGTTGGTCATTGGAATGCATGTACTGGGTAGGCAGATACTGCATGAAAGCAAACTTCTGGTAAATTTGCCTTAGGATTGCGCTGCGAGATCACCTAATTCAGTTCGCGACCTACAACCAGATGTGTTTGTAAGACCTAGTTCCAATACTATAGAAAACACTTAGTCACTTGTTACTCAAATGATAGTAGAACAGCAAATCAGAATAATAAAACTAACGAAAGGAGCTCGTAGGTGCCGAGATGAGTAACAGAAGTCAAGACTGAAGATCGCTACTCAAACAGCGGCATTGCAACACTGAAGCGCACGTTCTCAACGCCGGTGAGACGGGATCTCTTCAAACATCTTTCAATTCTGAACAAACAAACCAGGCTTGAATGAATGGCGCTCAATAATACCGTTGGAATCCAATACTACAGAATCAGAATAGGGATTAAGTATCCCACTCTCGTTATGTTCACAGTGATATGTTGTTCTTGGTCGATTAGCAGATGAAGCTCGTAAGTCCATGATGGCTGTCCATCTGGGGGAAGGTGGACGTAACTGCCCTACAGGAGTCGCGATTACCAGTCACTGGTATGCTAACAGAAAGAGATTACACATATTTTTGGAAAGGAAGGGGCGCTGATGAGCCTCGTCTGCATGGAGTTTGGTCTGCCGTGCAAAACAGCCTACTAAAAGCAGAAGAACCAAGCAGTAGCGGGAGCGAATGTATTTAGACTCTAAATCTGACGTGCAGTACTGGTACCATTACGTTGGTCAACGTTTATATACCGACACTCTCTGCGACGCACGCTGAAAAAGACGCTTTTGTCATTGTTCCTTAAAATGTGCCACTGAAAAACCGTGATTCCAATTCCAGATTTGGTGCAGATTACGAGTCTTGGCCAAACTGTTTCAGAAAGTTCCGAGTAGTTAGAACTAATGAAAACGGACAACGCCTTTTGGAACTATGCACAGAGTTTAGTCATATATTGAAACGAATAATTGTAGCTCAGGGATTGGGTGTTCTGTGTTCGCTGAGCTGGTAGTGTAGCAAAAGGACGTTTCGTCAATAATCTAGATGACATGGTCTTGTCTTCTGATTTTTATACGCTGGTCGTTTGGTTTCTTTCCTCGTCATTGGTTCTTCTCAAGGTCACACGACTCAATGTTCGGTTCCTCATTGGTACATACATGTCGTCCAATTGAACGTGTTGATTTAACGACTGCGCTGTAGAGTGCCACACTTCGAGGAATTCCCGTATGTAGCGTTTACGTCCCCTGGCAATGACTTTTGTTCCGTTCCAGTTGAATTGATGCCCTTCTTGGTCAGCGTGAATAGACATTAGGGATTTGTGGTCGTGGCTCCTCACTCAGTCCGATACCCAATTTCCTCCCAGTTTGTCCCACGTAATGCAATCAACATTCTGCGCATAGGATTTTGTAGACCACGTTTGTTTTGTGTTCCTGTTTTAGTCCGTCTGTAACTTACCACACGTGGTTGTGTAGTTTTCGTGTAGATGCGTGCAACGTTGATCCCAAGTGGTCGCAGTACTCTTACGGTGATTTCCTAAACATTCTCAATGTATGGTAAAGGTTTCCTGACCTGTGGGTTCGGTTGTTTCGTAGAGAAGCTTCTTGGCGATTTGTATCTCAGTATAAAATTATTCGGGCAACGGTTTTTTGAAGATCTTGAAAAGGTATCTCTATTCCTCCACCAGCATTTCAAGGGTGTTGCAATGCTTATGCGCTCGGTTGAATAACGTTCGAACACAGTACCCTTTTATGTGCAAACGGATGCCTGCTCTTGAAGTTGAGGATTTAGTCCTTGTGAGTGTGCTTCCCGTAGACTCTTGTCAGGAGGGATCCTGTGTCGCTTCTGTTGACTAGGACATCTAACAATGGTAGGCACATGTTGGTTTCTGTTTCTTTTCTATACTTTATTCCTGTGAAGAAACAATTCAGTAGTTCATGAGCGTATTTGATTTGCGATTTCTTAATTATGACGAATGTGTCGTCCACGTGGTACACCCAGAGTTTCGGTTCAATTAGAGGAATGACGATACGTTCCAACCTCTGCACTACTGTTTCCGCTATCAGTCCGGAGATGGGCGACCCCAGTGGAGTTCCACTTATTTGCTCGTACAATTTTTCATTGAACTTGCATTGAGTATGGAGACAAAGATTGTCATTAGTTCCTTATGAGTGATTCGATTTCCGCCATACGTTGTTCCGTGTTGTATTAGTAGCGGTGAGATTGTTTGTTTGGGCGAGTGTAAGGTCGATCGACGTAAATAGGGCAGTGACATCGAAGGAGGCCATCAGCTCGTCAGCAGTTATCTTCACGTTCTCCAGGATTTTGAGGAATTCTTCTGCCGAGTTTATGGAATGACTCAAGCCTCTGACGAGATAAAGTTTTCTTCGTAGTTCTTTCGAAAACCTGTGCGTAGGTGTTCCGGGCGGTGAGACGATTGGACGTAGTGGATACTTTCTTTGTGTACATTTGGCAGACCGTAGAATCGGGGAATTGAGGAGTCCTCCGGTTTTGTTCAGAAATATTCAGCACCGGTATTCTGTGCCTTGAATTTCAGTCCCATGAGAGCAGCGTTACTCTTGTTCTCTAGTCGCTTCGTTCCATCTTCATTAACCTGTAGACAGTTGGTCGTGTCCCGCAGCAGTTCTCCAGCATTCTTGATGTAATCAGCTTTAGTCATAACTAACATCATTCTTCCTTTGTCTGCAGGTAAAATGACTATGTTCAGGTCGTTTTTAAGCTGTTTGATCGCTTTCATTTATTCATAGCCAAACATGGGGTGTTCTAGATTCCGCTGTAATGCGTGAATGATTCTTTGTCGAACATGTTCACTCGTTTCTTGATGCGAATTTTGAGATTTGATAATATCTTTCAGACCTGCTAAAAATTCACTTGTGTCGACATCTTAATAAGTAAATTTCAGCCCATTCGCTAGCACCCGCTTTTCGGTCGTGTTTTGTTGTTTTGTTGAAAGATTCCTCACCCAGGTCTCGGCGTAACTATCTCAGTCATTAGGCGTAAGCCTTCGCGATTTCAGGTTAAGTGTATTTTGCTTCGTCATTTTTGTCAGGCTTGTTGCTAACTAAATTCCTTTCTCGATGTCATCTGCTAGTTGCTGCCCAGCGTGGTTCTCGCACCTCGCTCGTTCTTCATTAATTATTGCTTTGTATTTCCTCAGTCTGTCGTCTGGTATCTGTGATCATCATGGATATCCATTCGCGGTTTTGTTTCTTCAATAGTTTTATTGCACTTGGTTGATTGAGAGGCGGACGATGTTGGAAGCATTTTGGCGTTAGTCGGTTTCGTTGGCATTCGTGTAGGACGAATGTATCGTCGACATAGCGCCACCATAACTTTGGTTTTAACGCTTCGTTTCTCAAAGCTATCTCTGTTGTTGAAATAACAAAGGCTGGGGCGAATGCGGTGGACAAGGTGGATGAGGCGGATATCTCAACAATCTGGCGTTCGGTTCTGCAGCGGATAAGGATTAACGAACATCACACCTAATAAGCACATGATTACGTAAGCAGTGTGTCAGCAGATGCTAACCTTTGCAATTAATAAGCAATTAGGGATGAACACAGGAATTAGGGGGTGTGATCGATTATCTTGATCTCCCCTGTCTAGCTTAGAGAACTCAGGATTGGTCAAGAGAATGCCATTTAAACCTGAACACTGTTCGTACCGACACCCTTGGTCTGACGAAGCTTCTGTGTTCAAAAGCGAAACGTTACCAAAAAACCTGCTCTAACCGATTCATGGC